>JAVJIF010006530.1:0-222739 GCA_038442645.1 Agave tequilana
TTTATGTAAATCATGAATATGTGATGCGAATGCAGAAGCAGAGTCAGGTTCTCTATGATGTTGTGTCAAAAGGATAAGATCTATCGACTTCCTCGGCTCGTAATCATGCACAACCTCAAATATACTCATGTCTATTGACCTATTCTCTAAACTATTATATGCGAACTCTGCAGTGTGGTAAAATCAATCTTAATCCTCAAATTTTCGCCAAGTATCGCAAAAGATTCTAGATTCCTATTAACCACCTTAGTTTGATTGTTCGTTTGGAGATGAAAAGCAACAGAAAATATGAGCTTAGTTCCTATCTTGTGCCATAGGTCTCCAAAAATAGCTCATGAATTCCATTGTCTCTATCTAACACAATGGTTGGGGCAATCCATACAACTTAACCACACCGTCAAAGTAGATTTGAGCAATCTTCAAGGCGTCAGATGTTTTGCTGCATGGCGAGAAATGGGCCATCTTTGAGCAACAGTCTACAACAACAATAGGGAATCGTGCTTCTTCATAGTCTTAGAAGTCCAGGCATGAAATCCATACTCACGTCCTGGTAGAGACGGATCTGCCACATGAAAAGGTATGTACAAGCCAGCGTTCTGTTTCGCTGCTTAGCTAATTGACAAGTGCAACATTGCCTATCAGCCTTGCAATGTCTTTCTTAAAGCTTGGCCAGTAAAATAAACTCTCTATCGCCTCTATAATCTTAATTGGACCGAAGTGCCCGACAAGACCTCCACATGCAATTCTCAAACAAGATAATCTCTCAAGGAATACGGAGATCGCATAACTTATGAAATCGAAATAATAGTCATCATAAAGTAGAAGCCGTCTATCTCAGGAGTCGCCCCTTCTTTTAACACATAGACAATCTCTCCAAAGTCGGAACACGACTTTTCTTTGATTCTCTCAAAGCCCACTATCTCAGCGCTCAGTTGTTTAAGAAAACAAATCGATGACTAATGCATCAACTATCTTGTTCTCAACTTCAGACATGTACTTAAGGATATAAATGTAATCTTGCAAAAATTCAATCCATCTACCATGCCTAGCACTGAGCTTCGTCTGGGAGTAAAATATCAAAAAGCCTTATAGTCTGAAGATAGAGTAATTCAATCTAGCACCGCTAAGCTTTTCACTTAAAAAGGCAATGGGGTGTTTTTTCTAACTTAATACTCCACTTTACCAATGCCTAAAGCATCACACATGACCTCAAATACCTTGGAGAAATCAAGAAGTCTCATAACAGGTGCTTCAGTCATTATTAATTATTTTTTTTAAAACGTCTTGGCAGCGGCCACTGAACTTCCTCTTTCTTCAGGCAATCTGTAATTGGAGTCATGATAGTGTTGAACCTCTTTATGACTCGTCTGTAGAAGTTGCGAGCCATGAAATTTCTTACATCTCGAATATTTCAAGGCTCGGGTCATTCTACAATCGCCTGAATTTTTTGAAGATCGGTAAAAATCCCTGATAACATACAACAAATCCCAAGAATATAACTAAATCAGTCATGAACACACACTTCTTTGGGTTTGCATATAATTTCTCTTTTCTCAAGGTGCAACAAACTTGACTAAGATGATCCATATGGTGCTCCAGTGTCTTACTGTAAATCAAAACACCATCAAAGTACACGATCAAGAACTTACCTATAAAAGGTCATAATATCTGAGTCATCACATGCATGAAATGTTAAGAGCATTTGTCAAGCCAAAAGGCATGACCATCCTTGATATAGACCGTCTTTAGTCATAAAACGGTCTTCCAATCATCTCCTACATGAATTCGAATTGATGGTAGCCACTTTTCAAATCGATCTTCGAGAAGATGGTGGCTCCAGACATCATGTCCAGTATGTCATCCAGTTTGGGAATAGAAAAACGATATTTAACAGTGATATTGTTGATGGCGCAACTATCAATACACATCCTCCAAGAACCGTCTTTCGTAGCGGTTAATAATGCCGGCACAGCATAACTCAGACTTTCTTTAATGAACCCTTACTCACAGATCATCAACCTGCCCTTTAAGTTCAGCATGCTCAGCAGATTCATTCTATAGTGAGGCAAGTTAGAGAGTGGACCCCGGGACAAAATCTATTGCGTGTTGGATGTCACGCATAAGAGGTAGCCTATCCGAGAGTTTCTCAGAAAAGACATCATCAAATCCTCTAATATCGGAACTGTTGTAGGAGCAATTTGTTCTTGGGGTCATCAGTAACTTTCCTGACAACAAGGACAATAATCATAGACCCTTTAACAATTTCCTCGTCAATAATCATTAAGCTGATCAGAGTTAAGGCCTTCTTGTTGCTTGATGCATCAGTCTGCCTAGTTTCAGGCGAACGAGCAAGTCGTAGTGGAGCTATGTTGACCTTCTTTGCATCATGGACAAACAAACAGGAGTCGAACGTCCATAGATAGTAATGTCCTGGTCATATAGCCAAGGTCGACCCAAAATGATATGTTTCACATCCATAGTTGCTACATCACACCAAATCTTGTTCTAATGAGTGACAAATTGGATCAAAATAAGACACCTTTCTTTCACATCAATGGACAAAGAGTTTACTCAAGACACCTTATATGGTTGAGGTGGGGAACAGTTTTTAGTCCTAATTTAGTCACCATGAGGCAACGGTGTTGACGCAACTCTCACTATCAATAACCCGACAATTCTTACTACTGATTTTAGTGAGTTTGAAAATTTGAAAAATCTACACCAGTCACTATTTTTCATTATTTGATTTAAAGCACTTCAGTACACTCAGACGGCGGGTAATCCCGTTAAAATCATCAATCGAAGGTGGGTGCATGTTCAAAAGAAATCCCAATGTGACAGTCTGATCAACATCAAAATCATCTTCCCAAGTATCTCCTTCAGGATCATGGACGACTTCTTCTAAATCATTCTGATCATTGTTCGATTGGGTTTCAATAATCAACGTCCTTGTCTTACTCGGGCACTGTACTAAGATGTGACCAAACCCTGACATTTGAAATATCAAGTCTGCTAAATGGATCTAAATGATTCACTGGCGTTTCCGTTGCCTTTGTCTTCACATCTTGGAGTGGAGCTACTAGACTTAAAACGAGACAAGGAATAGGATGGATTGGGTTGAGACTTAACAGCAGTGGTCTTGTTGGCGTTATTCCTATAGTCTGTGCATTTAGGGAACGAAGAAAATTGAAGTTGATCTAAATCCTGAACAAGTTGAATAGCATGCTCCACGGTAGGAACATATCTAACTAATAGCCCACGGCAAAGATCTTTCTCAAGTCCTGAATGAAATCTAGACAAGACTATGACATCAGACCCATGCTCACTACATCTCACCAGAAATTGATCAAATTTTTTATGTACTCCGACACTGGTCAATTACTTTTAGTCAAACGCTGCTATTGGTCAAGTAGGCGTTGTTTGTATGACGGTGGTAGATACTTCTTTTGAAGTTTCATCTTCATCTCATCTCAAGTCTAATTGGGCTCTTGATTACTAATTTCTATTAACTTCTCGACATTCGTCCAGTATTGCCCAGCCTGACTAATCATTTTCATCATGGCAAATCGGATTCTTCTCTCGTTGGACATATCATATCAATCAAAGTAATAATCGATCTCTGAAGTCCAATCGAGAAAAAAAAAAAACTCGGGGATCTAACTCACCATCAAAAGTGAGTACCTCTAGTTTAATGTTCTTTAAGTTCATTCCATCATGATCAGTCTAAATTATTTCCAGACGTGTGATTTTCAGGAAGAGATCCACTCTCACTAGTATTCTTGGTAGTCTCAAGTTCCCTATCGCTTTTCAATTCTTGCTCAACTTTGTTCATGGGATGGATAAGTCTTCCAAAAGCTTTGTCATGTTGGCAAGGATGGGATTCATTTCAAAAGTTGAGTTTTAAGGGTGGTACTGTGTTCCACTACGGGTGGTCATTCACAGGGGTTTCCTAAATGCAAAAATAAATCTAGAGCAAAGATGTAAATCAATAACAAGATGAGGTCTAAAATGCAACTAGTACGAATGAAAACTAATTTTATCACCTAACAATGATCTAATGTGAAATGCACGTGAAATTATAAAATCAGCAAGTAGTTCAGATCAGTAATACTTACTAGATTATCACACAACTTATTTAACACTCATGTACCAAGAATTAATTAAAGGCGATCAAATAATAGAAATAATCATGTAATATTGGCAGTTCTAAAATATTTCAAGATAATCAATTGTGCGCCTAGATTCAACGCTAGTTCTAATTTTGTACCCAGATATAGCAAATAAAAATCAGCATAATTGATAAGGTTTAGAATACCACAAAAAATACCTGCATCGAAGAGATGAACTGCCCACAACAATTCTGGACAGTGGAGCCAGGGATTGAAAATCAGATGCTTCGAGAACGGTGCGAATCGGGTGCGAAGCGGGCTCGAAACCAGGTTGGTCTGTTGTTGTTGACTGAGTGACTCAGTTGAGTTGACTCAGTAAGTTGACCGAGTTGGCTTAGCTCAGTGAGTTGGCACGAATCAGGCCTTATCCGACTCAGTTGGGCCGGTATGGTTGAAGTAAACCGGTCTAACTCTGCTGACTAAAGAGAATGGGTCCGGTCAGATTCAGGTTGGGTTATGGATGCAGGTTCAAACTCAAACCTGATATAGGCCAGAATTGAAATCACTTAAACCCGAAACAATTCGGGTTGTGAATTCAAATAAAACCAGATAACCCAGTATTCTTATTCTCCTCTCCCCATCTCTCGCGCTAGGGTTTAGACCTGGAGACGACAGTGGCGGATCTGGGCAGCTCTGACGTTGAAGAAGGTGAAGAAGCAGTCAAGGGGACGCGGTAGGGAAGTCACGACGATGAAGGGAGGGACGGTGGTGATATCGAAGGCTGTCAGTGGCATTAGAGGGCTCGTCGGCGTGTGCAGAGGCGCAGCGAGGTGGCCGAGCTCCGATCTAGTGCAGTGATGAGGCCTGGAGGTTGAACAGGAAGGCGATAGGGGATCTCGAGCTCAGCGGCGATGTCTTTTGAGCAGTGATCTCGTCGAATCTGACGACGGCGAGAGTAAAGGAGGTGACGGGATGGAGAGAGGAGACGGAAGGTAGACAGTGGCGCTGTCGGTAAGGTTGCGGGCTCGCGGCGAGGTTACGACGACTTTGTCATCGGCGACAAGGAAGGCAAAGGATCTACAGTGGTGGTTGATGTTGCTTGGTTGTTCTGCGTCTTTGTGGAGAAGACGATGAACAGTAACATTTTAATTACTGTTCATGGAACATGAATTGTTTTTTATTTGTTTGTTTTAATTTCTTTTCTTTTTTGTTTTTCTCTTTTTTTTTTTTTTTTAATTATATAGGAGAGGAAAATTTTGGAAAAATTTGTAGAACTAGGATTTGAAAATTGTAGAAAGGAAGAGAAATTCAGGATTTTAGCTCTGATATTAAAATGATGTGGGATCAAAACTAAATTGAGTATATGATCATGGATCGCAACCGGATCTGGTTTCACTGTCAGTTGACTTAATCAAAAGGTGATCAAATCAATACCAATAGCAAAGCTTTTAATCATTCATCATTTTATTCTCTAAATTGAATCTCTTTAAAAAGACTCCTACAAAGAGAAGTTTTTTGCCATATCCAATGTGGTACTAAATAAAAGAAACTCAAAACTAATACAAATCTAAAATAAGACATAACCATTGGGCTCAATTAAGACTCCACAAACTGACTCAAACGGAGTCTAATTGAAGTCAAACGAAAACCAACGACAACTACAACACATAACTAAACAATCGTCCAAAAATTTAAAGAAATCACAACTAAACATGACTCAAAAGCACAGCCAAAGAGAAGTCATTGTGACACAACGATGACATCGCTGATACATGTGAAAAAGAGTCGATGTGATGTCCCCATCAACAAGCTGCACAAATTTCACCTAACCTTCCAAAAAAAAATCTATATTTTCAGAGTCAAAATGACATCAAGATCGGTTGACATCCTTCAACCTGCTCTAACAGAGGAATGTGTGCCTCAGTAAACATGTCAGAGAAAAGAACTGAGTGTTCTGTGAAAAAACCTTGTTGTGATGCATTCCAAAATCATCATTCAAACACTTGCATGCACATTAATTTACGCATACACAGATATGTATATAAATGTATTATAGATTCTTTGGGTGATTATGATATATATTCAGCGATACTTTAAAATATAACTTTACTGCAATGTGAAGAGATGTAACTTGATTCATTATTAGCAATTTAGCATCCATTAGAAAGAGAAGAGGTGTGTGTGTGTGTATCAGTAATAGAGTATTTAAATGCAATGTTAAGGGCAATAACTCAATGTGATATTAGCATCTGTGAGAAGGAAGTGTATCCGATATATAATCATATATCTTTGAGGTAGCCTCGAGATTTTGGCTGCTTCTGATATGCATGTGTGTGCATAGAGATAGACTTGTGTAGTTTCGGAACGATTCGAGCCCGATCCTTCCACTCAAATACAATCATACATCATCCGGATACAGGATCCATTTCGTTGAAGTTAATCTATATTATTTCAAGTATTTATAAACCAAAAATCAAGTATTTTAAATACTTTTTGCCCATGCATCAAATAGGAAAAAAACGGACGGCCTAAATAGTAAGTTAGTTTAACGGTGTAGAACATTTAGAACCTAACAAAAATTGGTTATAGTGATTTTTAAATGTTTAGATTATGATCAAATAGCCAGATCGAGAATTTGTATGTCTAAAGACAAATCTAACCGACTTTCTACTTTCGGCCGTCCATTTTGCACCGCTTGATAAATGGGCAAAAAGTATTCAAAACACTTGATTTCTGAGTTTTAGTTACTTTAAATAATATAGATCAATTTCAACGAAGTGGATATTGTATTTGAATGTCGGATGTTGGTATGTGAGAGAAGGATTCGGGCTCGAATCCTTCCAGAACTGCACAAGTCTATCTCTATATAGAGAGAAAAATGTACCTCAACAGCCAGCTGAGAGACTCTCTCAGCTGGCGCTGACATGGCTGAATCTCAGTCACAGATCCTGATTGCAGCACTACCATGATCGCATATTTTTTGTAAAGACTGCTACCATAATCGTCGCAGTATTTTTATAATGACTGCTACTATGATCGCAGGTTTTTATAAGGCCTGCTACTATGGTCACGGTATTTTTGTGAGGACTGCGACCATGGTTGCAGTATCATGGTAATAGTATTTTTGTGAGGTCGCAGACTTTTGTGAGGACTGATAGTATTTTTGTGAGGTCGCAGTCTTTTGTGAGCACTGCTATCATGGTCGCATTGCTAACTAGACTGAGAATATCTAAAAAAATTAGGACTACGATCAGATTGCAGTCGTAATGCCATCTAAGAGAGCTCTTGGCTGGCGGCTGAGGTACAGATAGCCCCTTATATATATATATATATATATATATATATATATATATATTATATATATATATATATAAAGAGAGAGAGAGACTTGGGACCTTTCAAAAGGATTTGAGGCCGAATGCTTCCCACTTAAATACCAACATCCGATATTCGAATACAAGATCCACTCTGTTGAAGTTGATTTATATTATTTCAAATCTATAAACCAAAATCAAGTGTTTTAAATACATTTTGTCCATGCATCAAGTAGGAAAAAACGGCGGTCTAAATAATGAGTTATTTAGTTTAACGGTGTAGAACATTTGAAACCTAACAAAAATAAGTTTGTAAGGGTTTTTAAATATTTAGATCATAATCGAATGGGCGGATCGAGAATTTGTATGTCTAAAGACATAGATCTAACTAACTCACTACTTTCGGCCATTCATTTGCGCTGCTTGATGGATGCGCAAAAAGTGACCGGTTATATTATTGTATAAAAGAGAGAGATAAACCGAATTATTCATCTATCCAAATTATTGAAGGAGAAAATTTGGTCCTGGTTAGCTTTGCAGTAGTTTACCGTATATAATTTGGTTCTGGTATTATGCATAAAAGAAAGATGAAACTGTTTATGTTACAACTGCACATGTACAAAACAAAACACCATATAATATACAGTCCATACAAAACATGGAAAATATTAGGGGAATGAGAGCAAAGACATAAATAAATGCTATGAAGAACAACAAACGAGAGAGAAACTTAACAAGAAAAAAGTTGGGAGTCGAGCATTTAGATCTAAGGTAGCCTTTGTTCAGGGTTTCAAACTGAGTGGATTTTAAAAGCTTCTGAACTAATTGGTAATGACTTTTTCCCACTGGAATGCATGTGTTCCCTTCAAGACATTCAACTGCTAATACATAGTAAGCAGTAAACCATCATATTATATCAAGATGATAAGTAGATGGGTGTTTGACTTGCATGATACATCCAGTTAATATTTAACTCCCAAGATGATATAGTAGATCGTGTAACAGGTAAACTATTTAGTTTAGGTCTTTCCAGGCTAGTCATAATTGGATCCTCAACAAAGAGGTGAGCAAGATAGCATTTACATTGTTATTATGCCTACTTTTAAGTTTAATACAAAGAAAAGAGAGGTGATGCCCCTTTCTGCAAAAACCATTGATCTGCAAGTTTTGTTTCCAACCTCAAACTGATTGGACAGAATGATCTCTCCCCTCCTATTTCTGGAAAAGCTTGATGTCACTTGGGCTTCAAATAATATGGGTGACCTGTCCCCACAACACTGTGATCGTTTCTACAATGTAGTTGAAATTTTAAAATAATTATACAAATAGAGAAACCAAGTATTAAACAAACTTCTCCAGAACATTTGTCATTTAGGTTGAAATTTTGCCCAAATCTTCAGATTAAAAAGTTCCCAACCTACCTGTCAAAGAGGTATAACAGCTAAATTTTGGCCGAAATGAAGGAGCTCAACCAATTTCAGTTTGTTCACTAAATAAAATTTAGTATATTATCGTCTTTGAATATTCTGCAGAAGAAGAAGCAAGATTATAATCATTCTTTTATGTTTTAGTTATTTTATTTAAAATAGGAATTTTTGTGCACTTTTATTGTGTATTTGGATTAACCGTCCAGTGCAAGGAGAGCTCCTTTAGTTTGTCTTGCATCATTCAAGCAGTCGCCCATATATGGTTGTAATTGTTCAGCAACTTGCAACTATAATAAAGTAGCAGGAATCACTTAACTAAATGGTTGAACTCAATTATTTTATGTTTTAGTTAGATTCTAATCATTCTTTTATGTTTTAGTTATTTTATTTAAAATAGGAATTTTTGTGCACTTTTATTGTGTATCTCGATTAACCGTCCAGTGCAAGTAGAGCTCCTTTAGTTTCTCTTGCATCATTCAAGCAGTCACCCATATATGGTTGTACTTTTAGTTTGTCTTGCATCATTCAAGCAGTCACCCATATATGGTTGTAATTGTTCAGCAACTTGGAACTATAATAAAGTAGCAGGAATCACTTAACTAAATGGTTGAACTCAATTATTTTATGGGTTGTGTGCGACATAGTTTGTTGTTCCCATGCTTTATGAATAACTTGGTCAGGGTTAGTTCCTCTAAAACTAAAAAGTGATCATTATTCCTCACCTTATAGCTTTTAGCAAAAGCAACCAGACATGGCTACTCAAGACCAACATGATAATAATATAAATATCAAGAAAATTTGATTAATGAGGCACTTGCTTCCCACATCCAAAGTGTGGCAAAGTGAACATCCCATAATTAATGGATTTTATGGACTATGGTTTGAAATATTGCCCAACCAATATGTACAACTAATATTGATATTGCTGAAAAACAGATAATTGTTGCTGATATTGCCGATTTTGGTACCAATAACATATGGCCGATATCGGTATCGAAACCGAGATTTCAAACCTTGCTATGGAGCCGCTAAAAGTGTTGAAAGAACAATTATACCAGCCACTATGTGTAATAACATAATACTTAAAAGGAATATATGATAGAATCATCGATAATTTGCACAGCCAGACTTCAAGGATGACTTATGGTTAAACTCAAGTGTAAAAGTTGGACTTCATGCAGTATGCTAAAGTATTCAAGGAACTTTATAAACTTGAATGTAGAAAGTGATATAGAAAGCAGAAACATGCTGGCAAAAAGAGAACCAAAAGTAGAGCGCAGAGGAGGTGAAGGAAGCGAATTTCTTATAGTTTCCTCCTCCTACTCAATATTTTTTTATGGCTCATTAATTTGATGAAGATGTCATGTTTACTTGCACTAATATGAGTAATATGAAATAACCTTTCCTGTTAATTCATTATTTGTTCTATAAGGTCACAATTAGAGAGAAGGAAAAAAGAGAAAATAATAAGCACCTGATCTATTTTGGTGTCGCCTGAACTTGCCAAAGATGCGTCATTAGTATCTGTTGCAGTTACTGTTTTGTCAGAACTCTTCTTCTTCCAAGGCCAACTCCTTCGGTCCATTTCTTCTATTATATGGCCTACAAATGGCTGAAAAAGTCAAAAGTAATGGATCTTTATCACATCAATGCAAAAGAAACATGTGATCAAAAAGAAAATCTAAAAAACAAAAGCCACAGCACTTGCTGAAAAAAACAATGAAGATGCAGAGTAATTAAGAAAGGTGAGAAACTGGATACAATGGTATGAAATCATGCATAAGGGGATACTTGTAAAGATATTCATTCAAGAATAATCTAGAACATGGCTGAGATCTATATCTAAGTGAACATGATACAGCGAGTAAAAGGTACTGCAATCAATAAAGAAAAAAGTATACATCCATTAGTATTGGGTTTCATTAATTTCCCAAAGAACTAACAGTCTAACAGGCTTCAGCTTAATTATGCATCCAGTACTTCAGGGAACGAACTCTATCAATTAGCAACAAAGATCAGGTGCAGGATCCAGGGATCTATACATAATGGTTTATATAATACTTAAACTATGAACATTTGAGGTAGTACTAGAAAGATTTTGACCAATTAAGGTTACAGACACTAAGTAACAGGGATTTCAATCTTGGTCAGTCCAATACTGGCAATTACAATTTGGCTGGTTAACATAATTTGATACAGGGAGCAGAGATGTTAGATCACCGAGATATGAGGAAGCCGAATTTTTATCTGCTGCACAATCGTATTTTACTTGAAAAGGGTAAATATACAAGTGCAAACTGCAGAGTATATGCTATATAGTTATAAAGCATTTCACATGGAGTTCCACCAAATAATGTTGTAATCTTTATTAGTTTCGTGAGCAAGTTATCGGTACGACGAGTAGGAGAAACAAAAATGAGAAACTGTGGATACTCAGCAAAAATGACTAATAATTCATAGCTCCATTATCACTTAAATGACTTCGAATCCCACTTTGATGAAAGAGTGAATTTAGGTCCTAGCTTTGTCATTGGGTATGGACCTCCAAGTCGATCCTACCAATTTATAGTCGATCAGCAAGTGGATCTTGTCGGATCCGACCTGAATTCGATCCATTGCCATCCATACGAGTAAGGTTCCTAAGTCCCTGTGAAGCTCTCATGTGGTGATATATTTTACTGAAAGTTCCTCCCCAATTGCCTGTGCAACTCGGTTCGATGAATCCAGCAAACAGAAAGGATATGGAAGAGAAATTATTATAAAACTACTATCCAAGCATGCATAAAGATTGAAGTTACCGGAAAACTTATAACTCAAACTAACTTGAAAGAATCAAAATCGTTACATCATTTCATATTGAAAACAATTGATTTAAATGCATGCTAAGGCAGAGGTCCAGAAATGGTCAATATCAGACAGAAAAGGAAATAGTCTCATAATGCATAAAGATTTAAGGGTAAAGTAAAAAGAAACTTAAAATTCAAAAAGAAAAAAAAAACTTGAAAGAATCAAAAGCATTGCATGACTTCATACTGAAAATCATCAATTTTAAGTGCATGACAAAGAAAAAGAGTACAAAAATGGTTAATATCAAACCTCAAGCTGCAGCAGATCTCGAATTGCAACCACATCGCACGTATAAGAAGAATAACATCGACTAAGCAAGATAATTCCTAGAAATATTTCTCAAAAATTGGAAGTTAACAATTTATGAACTTGAGCTATGATTTTTGTCCAGCGCCACAGACGGTACCTCCAAATAATATCCATAAACTAAGCAAAACTATTCATTGATGTCCAAATTTATAAGCCAAGTAACAATTGAATGAATCTACTGATATTATGCAGCATAAATGAGACCACATGAACTACTTACTTCTTCAAGCAAGCCAAAATCATAGCACAAAAGAGGACAAGGAAACAGCTCAAGCAAACCCACCTAAAAAATTTCAAGCATTGAAAGGAAACAGACAGGGGGAGACTCAGAGGATAGCAGTTGCAATTCCCTTAAATGAGCGGTGTCTGCACATGAGCAATTTACCAATTACAGTCAGAAAAAACAGAAATCGACAGTTCCAGTCCCAAAAAAAAAAAAAAAAAACAATGCCATCGTCAGCTAAAGAAAGCGTACCACTGAAGAAACAGTTTGTGAGAGCTGGCACTCATTTCTTTATTTAGTCTTAGTAAATTAGAAAACAGAAACTTTAAGCAAAAGCAAAATGCCACACAATTCGATCCCATCCTTTCTAATTTAGAATCCACATTAAATCAAACAGTAAATGCTCGACCAAGCAGATCGGCAATAAAATCAAGTGCGAATTTAGACAGGCAAGCTAGTTGTGATCGATCAATTAGCATTGAAAGCTACCACTGGTCCAATTCTCTAGCGAATTTAAATACAAAAGAAAAAAAAATCAAGAAAAGCTTTAGCGTACCTTATGGAATGCAGATCTGCAGAAGCTCACGATACAGACAGAGATGGAAATGGCGTTGAGAGAGAGAGAAGACAGATAGAGGTTGTGTTTAATGTATTTGTTTGAAGTTTTTGATGAATTATGCTTAGTTTCTTCGATGAGAAGTGAGCTAGAGATGAATAAAGAGAGATTTTCTTTTTTTCTCTTTCGCCTTCTCTCTTTCAAGCTCTGTTGAGTTGGGGGAAGGGAAAAGAATGAAGAGTGAGGGACAGAGAGCGAGAGAGAGAGAGAGAGGGGACCAAAAAGAAAAGAAAAAACAAAGAGTGGGGGCAAAAATATAAATAAAAAATTTATTTGGTTAGGTGCAAATAAAAGCGAGGTGTTGTTAGGGATGGATCCAAAGGCGTCTAATTTGATCGCCATTTAATTAAGCACATTTTTGAGGCACCAGTTGACACGTATTTGTTTTTTTCTAATCATTAGAATTTGGGGACTAATCTGCTCCTTGTGACCTGTAGTTGCCGGTGCACTACAGCGCCAGCTCAGAGAGTCAGTAGATGATGGAGAGAGTGGGGTTTATATTTATTAACGCAAAACAGAACCGTGTTCAGTGCTTCTTCTCTACTGAAATCTGAGTTGTCTTGCTGTACTTGGTGTTTTTTTTTTTTTTTGAGAAATATGTGAGCAAGGTAAAAAGGGGAGCATATGCAAAATTTGATAATTGCGGGTCAATCTGCAAAATAATATTCCTCAGCCAATAGGAATAGCCGAGTTGTCAAGTTCAACCGGCTATCACCGTCAAATGTATACAGACAAGCAAGACCAGCACAAGTTAAGCGCCAGACTAATCTTGAATTTTTGTGGGTGCTTAATACCTTCTTTTATTTTGTTTATTTTTCAAAAATTTAAATTTGGGAGATTTCTTATTTCGATGGCTTCTGATGTACGCAGCCACGACTAGTCAGTGCCCACGTCACCTCGCCCACTAGCTCCCTCTGACGGTCTCTTGATGCATCGTGGACCATTTGATCAGAACTTCCCATCTTCTATAATTTTGTACGCACCCACATTTTGAGGTTAATTTTGTTTACATCCCAAAAATTTATAAATAAGTTTTCTTTTCACCCAAAATAAATTTAGGACACAGCAATTTCACTGTTGATGGTATGAAAGAAATTTTAATTCTAATTTTTGGGGGCGAAGCTATTTTTCTAATGAGCTGACTTGCCGCTGTAGGCCGTCCATCGTTGTCCGAAAACGAGACAAAAAGGGTTGCTAACCTCTCGAATGGAATTAAATTGGACTCTCAGACGACCCTCTTCTTCTATCAAAGAGAGACCACATAACCATAAAAATAAAAAAAAGAGGACCATAAGAAAAACTTAGCATATCATCAATCGTTATCGGTCTTCTCCCTTTCCATTAATTTTTTCTCTGTTCTTGTTTACCATCAGGCTTTTTCTTTTTTGCTATGACAGCCATCACTGATTTTTTTTTTGTTAGCGGGCCGAGTCAAATCGGTGATTGCAAATCAAGCACACAGTCGTTGTCGCTAATCCTACCTCTAAATTTAGTAATCATAAAATGATAAGGTGGCCGCCGCTTCATAATATTCCTTGGAAAACAAAACAATAATATTATTAAATATTATGCATCCTACTCCGCTATATATTAAAAATAAACAATAAGAATATTTTTTTTTTCCTTCAATAAATTGAGAATAATAAAGAGGGATACCTAACGCACCCACTTTTTGTAATCGCGCCCCTTCACACACGAACTTGGCATTTGGGCTCGAGTGCGTGGAGCTTCGTGCAACTGTGTGGATTCCGCTCGTGGGGAGGCACAAAAAGAGAACCCGAGGCCGAGGGGCTTTTGGGTGCGGCCAAAAGAGAAGGGCATGCGTGCTCCGAAAACTTCCAACCGCGACCCAGACCCAAAGCTTTCTAAAAAGAAGAAAGGAAAAGTTGAATCGCCAAATTAGCCCCCAACCGTTATTTTCTCGAGACTAGACTAGATTACATCGTAGCGCGAGAGAGAGGGGTTACGAATAGTGTCGGCCGAGTTGCCTGCAAGTGGAGGCGAGTCGGGTCCAGCTCATTTGCACCCAACTGGTGGGCTCACTGTTTAATGGACGGGGAACATTGGCCTTGGCCCCAACCCGACGCGGTTAAAATCGAACCCAGCACGTAAGTTTGGGCACCGACAGCTCTCTGGCTCGCCTGCAGGAAGCGAAGGAAAAAACGGGCGGAATAATTAAAAAGAAAATCAACGATTTTGACTGTGACGGGGACCCGTTCACACCGAGAAGTAACGGTCTGAATTGGCGGGTGCACCCGGATCGGGGGCACTGGTGTGGGAGGAGGACGCGAGATCTGGACTCATAGGCGCACCCGCGCGCGGGGGCAGACATGGGTCCCGCTCCTTGAAACGAGGCGAAAAGGCGGGTGCCAGACTGCTGGCATTAATTTAATAGCGAGAGAGGGCGAGAGGACGCGCGCACCGACCGTAGACAACAGGGGAGATTGCTTACTGGGCACCGGAGGTGACGACAGACGGCTTTTATTGGAGGTGGGGCCCGGCGGGGCCCGAAAACTGGGGAGGAGGAGACCGGGGGGATGGGGAGTTTGTCGATTGTAATGGGGAGAGGGACAGGAGCGGAGACAGATACAGCAGCTGGCAGCGAGTAGATTTGCGCTGGAAGTGGGTGTGTACGGTCGCTGACTACTGACTCGGGTTTCGGTATTTCGATAAATACGAGTTTTCTTGAAATACATTTTATCTTTGTCCTTTTCTATTATATTTGTTAATTTGTAAAACAAAGAAAAATGCATGTTCTTCTGGGCTCATGACTTGATTTATTGGTGATTTTGATGGTTGCTAGCGACTAGAGTGACGTGGAGAAGTCAATGAGCAACATTGCGGGTTCAGTAAATACACGGGTACGAATTTAAAAACTGTGATTCAATAAATAAAATTATTTTACAACAGAGGAATGCACGAAGATATGTCGGTGCTGCTTGTTTCGGGGCGGAAGCAGGAAAGTAGGAATCTCATTTCCCATTTTTGATGTTTGTTTGGAAAAGAAATGAAAAATGAGAAAATCTCTGTTTTTTTCTTTTCTCATTCACACATTTCTTATACACAATCATTTTTGAGCTTGCAGGGGAGACTCTTTATTCGAGGAGAATTGTTAGGATTTTGGTCAAACAAATAGTCGCACATTGGCTAGGCGTGAGGATGGTCTTGGGTATATCAGGATTTGGGCAACTCCACCTAGAAGGTTAGTCTTTTGGGATGGTGCCCCAAGTCCAACAAGAATCAATATGGTGTTGTGAGTAGTATAACTTGTTCAATTATTCTTGCTATTTGTTGTGGTTGCTATTTGTTGTGGTTCGTTTGTGTTACTCTCAAAGTATCTACATACGAGAGTGTTAGACCTTGATTGAGGATTGAGGCACAATCCAACTTAATGTAGTGGGGAGTGATGGTATAAGTTGTATGATAAATTTAATTGATGGTAGACAATTAAGAATCAATAGATAAATTGATTCATCTAATAAAGACGATAATTAAGGTATTGATTGTCATGAAAAATGCCAAGTTGAATTAATAGCATGAAATCCATGTAAGAGACAACTAAAATTGTAGTAAATGCTTCATGTTTGGTACAACATCATTAATGTAAGAGAAATTAATGTGAGCTATGTGGTAAGAAATTGATTATTGGTATAATTATACTCCCATAAAAAAAAAATTATTTTGAATACAACTTACATGATTCTATAGATGTTGGTTGAAGAGAAAATGTTAAATTTTGGTACGAGTTGTTAACACTTAGAAAGGTCTGTGTTACCTGCATGGTTACTGACAAGCAAGATAAGCGGGAAAACATCTCATATAAATGAGCATAGATTATTTTCAATCAATGAAGCTAGAGTTGAATGTTTCTAAGGTCTTATGTTTCAAATTGTATCCGAAGATCGAATAGACTTTTATGGCTTTTGTGGAGTTTGGAGTTGGGGTCGAGTTGAGGGTTAAGAGTTGAAGTTTAGAACGTAGTCTTGGTGTGAACAAAGAGTGCCGAAAATATTTCTTGTTAACGTGTTTCTACAAAATTTTGATTCAAACTTTTCTTCTAGGAAATATTTTGTCACTCCTCTCAGTGATATTGTAGTATCAAAGGAAAGCTTGGCAATATGACAAGGATATTTATACTTTGATCAGGAAAAGAAAATTTCTAACTTACAAGTCTATGGAGACACTAGATATATTTTCAAAGATATTTAATGTTATGCAACAACTTAGGATCACATGAAGGCTCGAATAACATTGTGTCATAGACAATGTATAAAATTCTCGTTTAATAATAATTTTCTCTGTAGAAAAAAAATTCAAACAGTTGAAATGTTCCTTGAGGAATTGGGGTTCATATTTAGAAGCCATATTAGAAATTTAGGAATAAGAGTTAAGTTGTTATAACTAATTAAGTAGATGAGAAAAGTTTATTAACGGAGTTATCATGAATAATACCTTTTAGCTTTTATTCTGTGAGAATCTTTGGTATAAATCTCACTTCTCTTTGGAGAGAGAGTGTTATATGGTCGGCAACTTAGAATCATTCTATTGTTCTCCATTAGATTATTCTCAAGAGTAGACCTAACTCATGTGTAGACTTTTCTCATACACTCTAGTATGTTCTTTAGATTTCTCGATCACCATTGCTATCATTTCCTACCTCTTTTCTGTTTATGATAACTCCAACTATCTTGTGAAGTATGAACGGATGAATTAAAAAGAAAAACAAACCCTATCCATAACATTTCTTCATAAATTACTTGGATATCCTCCTTGTAGTCTTATGAAAACACAAATAGTAAAATAAATTGTCAACTTTTGGTTATAGTAGAATTGTGACTTCGTGTCATATTAGAAAGGAAATCATAGATACGTATATATCCATCAAAACTTAGGGATCCTGGTGCATTGATTAAAGCGAGAAGTTGAGAATTTATGCGTACTCATCAAAGTCAAGCTGACTGTCTATTAGGAAGCTGCAGTTGAAAATTTTTTATTATCGATTATTAATAATTGTTTGTGTTATGATAGTTAGGTGATCTTGTTTGTGAACTAAACTCAGACTCTAAGAAAGAACCTTTGCTATTACTGGAAGTTGAATAAACATAGTTGATCATATAGGTTGGGATCAGTTAAACTTGTGAACTATACCTTTAACTTAATCTACCTAACTCATTCGCGTGTGTGATGATTATTTATGAATTTTTATTACATCTTGAACTTGTGAGATAAGACATATGCATACACACACACATATACATATGTATATATACATATATACATATATATTATACATATATACATATATATAACGTACATATATATAAAATTAACCTTAATTGGAAGCTATAATAGTGATGCTAGACCATATTTGAATACCAATGGTAATAATTATATCTTGTTCACAGAGCGTGTGATTAAAGTTTTGATATTATTCAGACAAATCAGACTTCATAACAAATATGAACATCAAGACACATATAAATAAAATTGTATATAGCTTAAATTGATAAGTTCATAAATAATTGATACTTTAAGAACTCTCATAATTTATCTTGGAAGCACGAATGGAAAATTAGACCTGTTGACTAGGGCAACAGTAACCAAATGATAGTCTGCATCATGTTATATTTGATGATATAATCATTAATTGAATATATATATATATATATATATATATATATATATAATATATATATATATATATATATATATATATATATATATATATATGCCAACGAGTGAACTAGAACTCCTAACTTAATTAAGGGCCTGTTTGTTTCGTTACAAAACGTCGCAAGTCGTAAGTCGTAAAATGAGAATGGAAAAAGTGAACTGTAGCAGAGAAAATAAATTGTGTTTTACGGTGTTTGGTTGATAAAGTGAAGTGTAAATAGAAAAGTATATTGCGTTTTACAGTGTTTGGTTGATAAAGTGAAAGTGTAAATGGTAAAGTATATTGTGTTTTACGGTGTTTGGTTGGTAATGTAAAAGTGTAAGTGAAAAAGTTGACCACAAAATTAACTGTAACAGTAATTTAAATATTATAAATACTATTAAATTAAATCTACTATTGCAAATTAAATTGTATTAATAAATTTAAGATAAAAAATTAATAATCTTAATATTTTATTTATAACAATAATATTAATAAAAATTAGTATAAATAGTAAAATATTACTAAAATATTAACAAAATAAATAATATAAAATTTTAAGAAAATCTAAAGAACATTAATAAAATTTTAAGAATACTAATAAAATATAAATATTAAAAATCTTACAACAATAATAAAATATAGTTATAATATTATAATATTAAAAATACTTAAAAATTATTATAATATATATTTTATTATAATATTTTTGTAATATTATAGAAATATAAAATTAACAAAGTAAATATAATTATAATTTAATAATAAATTATCATTATAGTATTATTATACTGAATTATTATTACAATATTAACATAATAAAATATTAATATAATAATAAAATATATTATGATATTAATAAAGTAATTTTTTATATTAAAAAAAATAATTAAATATATAGTAATTTTATATTAAAGTATAATATTGTTATATTAATAAAATATTAACTCTAAATAAAATAATAAAAATGGAATAAGTATTAATAAAATAATAAAGTATTAAATAAAATATTAAATTAAAATAATAAAATATTAAATATTAAAACAATATTAAAAACAATAAAAATTAAAGATTAAAAATATAAATAATTAAATAATTAAATAAGAAATTGAACACTATTTAAAATATTAAATATTTAATAATATTTAATTATATATTGATTATTAAGTAACTGTTTTGAATTGTAAGTGTACTACAAGTGAGAGTTACATCACCACAAAATTAACTGTAGCAACTGCAAGTGGGAAAATATGAGTGTAAAAGTGAGATTTACATGACCACAAATTTAACTGTAGTAACTGCAAGTGGAAAAGAAGAATTGCATTTTGCAACTTGTTTTTCAGGGAAACAAACAATGGAAAATGAAAAAAAGTTTTACGACTTGCGTTTTGTGGCGTTTTGCGGCGAAACAAACACGCCCTAAGTATGATTAGTAAACAGAATTGAATTATCTATAGTTAACATTTGTGCTAGGATCATAACTTGGCAGATTAATTTACTCCATTAACCAAATATCGAATGTATGAAATGAGAAACATAACTAATTATAAGACAGAATTATATGATTAAAAAATGAGTGTTAGGGTGTTAACAATTGTTTTGTGTGTTATTGAATGATTGATATAGATATGGATGACATGATGTTAGAAAATGTGTGCACGCTGGAAATTAGTGTAAACTTGATCGTCTGTGACATTATACATAATATGATCAAGAAGACTGAGTAATAATAATGTGAATGAGAGCTCGACCTATATAAAAGAGATGAGTAGATCAATACAATGTTAACTTATAACTTGTATATACACACACACACACACACACACACACACTCACATAACGGGAATCACAAACATTCTTTGGAAATAAAATTGATTAGCTAAGAAGCAAACTATAATAACTGATTGACTTTTCGTATTGTGATAAATTAGTTATTACTTGTGTGTATATATATACATATATGTCTGTTGCATTCTTTGTATATCGGAGAAAGGGGCCGGGCGGGAGCCGGTAGGAGGAGGCAGACAGTTTGTTACTATTTTATTTCTATATATACATATATATACATATATATACATATATATACATATATATAGAGAGAGGGGGGCCGGGGGGGAGCCAATAGGAGGGGAAAGACGGTGTTACTGTTATATATCTATATGTATACATAACGGAGGAAAAGGCTGGGCGAGAGCCGGTAGGAAGGGGAAGACGGTGTTATTTTTTTACATATATAATTACGGAGGAAGGGGCCAAGCGGAAACTAGTAGTAGGGAAAGACGGAGAATTTCACACTTCATGTGTGAATTATATATGCATATGAGTAAGATAAAATGTGTATCTCATTAAATATGACATGTGAATGCTGTGAAGTATGATGTGTTACTGTGGTATGTGAAGTGTGATATGATTATATAATATACAGGTGTGTTTTATGATGCATATGTTATTTAGATGCATAAATTACGCCTACAATTTAGTTATTATGATTGGTGTATCACCGTAAGGGAAAAACAAGATACGTGTGTAATACATGTATATACATAAGATCAATTCGGTAATAAACTAGATAACTAAATAAAATTGTTCTATACAACTCATGAATCCTATTATATGTTCAATAAAAACTTTAGAAAGTAAAGGGGAAATCAATGACCATAAGAGTCTAATCGTCCCCGAAGATTTTGGAGACCATTGTATTGATTACTAAATCATGAGATGTCATCTATTTTCTGTTTTTCTTATTCTTTCATATTTACCCTTATTACTTGAAAAATCATGCTTCTTATTGACTATGCTCACCATTTTCTTGAAATTCTTTGACTCTTCTCACTGAGCTGTCGAGCTCATCCCTTCTTAGCTCTATGCTTTTCTTATCACAGCGAGGCGGAAGCCCAGCTTCAATTACAGGCGTGGTGTTGAGAATTTCTTTAACAATGAAAGTATTATAGGCATGGCTATGTGTTATTACTTGTAGTAATTTCTTGTTATGTATATTTATATCCTTATTCGATATGTACTTGTAGCTGGTGGTATATATGTAGAATGTACTTTATAGAAATAAGTTGGATTGTGATGATTTTGACAAGTTGAAATTATGGATAGTTTTGTTTTGATTTTGGATGTCGAGAGGTGTACTCTCAAACTCATTATATTGCAATTATTAGGATGTCATGAATCTTATTATATGTTCAATGAAAATTTGAGAAAGTAAATGGGAAATCAATGACCATAAGAGTCTGATCGTCCCCGAAGATTTTGAAGACCATTATTTTGATTACTAAATCATGAGATGTCATCTATTTTCTGTTTTTTTTTATTCTTTCATATTTATCCTTATTACTTGAAAAATCATGCTTCTTATTGACTATATTCACCATTTCCTTGAAATTTTTTGACTCTCCTCACTGAGCTGTCAAGCTCATCCCTTCTTAGTTCCATACCTTTCTGGTCACAGCGAGGCAGAGGCCCAGCTTCAATTATAGGCATGGTGTTGAGAATTTCTTTAACAATAAAAGTATTGTATATGTGGCTATGTGTTATTACTTGTAGTAGTTTCTTGTTATGTATGTTTATATCCTTATTTGATATGTACTTGTAGCTGGTGGTATATGTGTAGAATGAGCTTTATAGAGATAAGTTGGATTGTGATGATTATGACAAGTTGAAATTATGGATAGTTTTGCTTTGATGTGGATGCCGAGAGGTGTACTCTCAACTCATTATATTGTAATTATTGGGATGTTATACATAGATAAGTTGATAATGTCAAGCCAAAATTTTATTATTTCATTGCGTGGGTGATTGTTGAGTTGATATATATGTACTTAGATTGAGATAAGTCATGTGAGCTGAGATTGATATATGTTGTATGTGGGACAAGTGACAAATATAGAGGAGATGCTGTCGAAATTTTCAAGATATTAGATATGATTACGGTAATCCATTGAGTAATAAGGATGTTTATGTTAATTGAGGATATTAGATATTTGAGACCGTTACAACAACAAACCCTTGTGGCTAAGCTTCTCCCATGAATCTCTCACCGAGATGAATTACACCCTTAGGAATTACAAATTTATTGGATTCTCTTGGAATACATTGAAGATCACCTCTAAGAGATTATTTAAGACCATAAAACTCTCCTAATCCTAAACGAACTCTATCAATCAGAATAAAGGAAACTTAAATCCAACTCAAATTTAAAACAGATCCAGAAAAAGAAACTGCCATGTCCGATATTAATTGACTACCTTCATAACGTATTCACGTCATTATCCTAACAATGTAAATCTCACTTGCAGTGCAATTATAGTCCAAAAGAAACTTCATAATTAATATTTATTTTAATATTATTTTGTGATCAACTTTTTCACTTCAACAAAACACCGAAAAATACAATATACTTTTTCATTTACACTTTCACATTACAACTAAATACCGGAAAAGGAAAATGCATAAATCCTAATTTATACTTTTTCCTCACATTTTCCTCCTCATTTCCCACTTTCACTTTTTTCTCCTACTTCCAACAAACCAAACAAGTCCTTAGGATTTGCTTTATATGATTATCTTATGAAAGTATGATCAACTAATTTCATAAATATGATGCAACTTTCTAATTGGAAGATACTGAAAAACACCTAGAGGGGGGTGAATAGGTGTTATTGCTAATCTAACAATTTTTTTTTTTAAAAACTAAGTATGATGAATGATGCAACGATCTCTCAAAACAAGACTAAGAGCCGAATACCCCGTGAGAGGTTCTGAACTCCTTCCTCCCAATTCCCCTTGAATGGGTTAGAGGTGCGCAATGCAACCTTGTTGTATGAGATATGATCGATCAAGGCAAAGTATGATGGATGAATAGAGAGATGCACACAATATATCACAAGTATCACAAGCTTGAATTAATAGCACAAAGGAAGAAACAAGATCACAAGCAAGTAATTGAAAGCAATATAGAGCAATAGAAATTTAAAGTAAGAATGGACACAAGGCAATCGCAAACACAAGATGTTTGTTTCGAGGTTCGAGCCACCGCTCTACTCCCCGCCTTCACCTCCGTGAAGGGTTTCCACTATCCACCGAGGACGCCTTACAATGTCTACCGAAGACCCGAGCACCGAGCTCCACCAAATACAATAACCTCTATCGAAGAGGTGTCTCCACAAGAACAAGAAGAGGAACAAGAACAAGAGTGATCACAACAAGATCACCAAACTCTTTTACAACACTCTCACTCTTTTTACAACTTCACTATAGAATGAGTTAGGGATTTTTGGCTCTATGAAGTGTAGTGAGAAAAACTCAGTTGTAGAGATGATTTTGCAAGGGAACACAACTGAAAAATAGCTCAAGAAAAATTGGAAATGGAGAGCTTAAACACTTTTCTTTTCTCTTTTGAAAACTTTGAAAACTAGAGGATTTTTCTTAGTGTTTAGTAAGAGAGTCATCTCCTCTATTTATAGGGAGAAAAATAGGTTTAAAACAATTTATTTAGAGCTTATTTGCTCTGAAAAAGAACTGAAAACCCTGTAAAAGTCTGCCAAAAAACAGATCAAAAAACAGATTTCAGAATTGCACAAAAGAGGAAAGAGCCGTTGGGCAGCAGCAGGCTTGGCGGTCGACCGGGCCGGTCGACCGCCAGCTCAGCTGGTCAAAGAGCCGTTGGCTCGGGTCTTCTGGCGGTCGACCGGCCGGTCGACCCAGAAGACCTGAGAACAAGACTGCTCTCAGTCATTCTCTAGCGGTCGACCGGACGGTCGACCCAGAAAACCCGAGAGCACTCCTGCTCTCAGACGGTCGACTGCCCGGTCGACCGTAGGACGTGCACAGACGTGCACGCCCAGGCACAGTGGCCGGTCGGCCGGTCAGCCTGAAACAGGAAAAACAGGGTATTTTTGACTTGAAAAATTTTGCAAAATAATTTTTGACTTTAAGGAAACTTAAGTAATATGCTAGTAGGGGTATATAAACAAGATCTAAACAAGGTATTTATTTTTGTAAATTATAGAGTCATGTAAGTATATTTTTAAGGCATGAAACCTAATTTAAAACATGAAAACTTAAATACAAAACACACATTTTAACAAAACCAAATTTTTGTGTGTGTGTGTATCCTAGAGCCAATATCCAACACTCAAACTTTAACATTCTAACTCTTACATTGGTTCTAAAGACTTCAAGTTCTTCAAGAAGGGCTTTTCACCATATGATCTTCAACACTTGAGTCTTGAGCCCACTTTGAGTTGTCTTGAGTCCAAAACACTTTCTTTTAGGGTGTAAACCTTTTAGTAGAGTTAGAACCCTGAAACACACTTAAACAATAAGCAATATTAGTACAAATAACTAATATGTTTTGTAATCATCAAAACACACTAAACAAGGGTGATTGTAACCTTGGGCCAACAATCTCCCCCTTTTTGATGATGACAAAACATATAGGTTATTTAAGCAAAAATGGAAGAAGAGCTTGGAAAGCTCCCCCTCAAATAATGCTATGTATCAAAAAAAATGTCAATAAAGAGCTAAATACATAAGGCATTGAAAACACATAGTGTTGGCCCAATGGCCTTCCACTCTAGTTTTGATGATGATCAACACTCATGTAGTTATGTTTACTAATATTCTTGTGTTTCTAAGTTTCAGATCATTAACAGGATATTAGTTGGTGATTAGCTTCAACAAGATGATTAGAAGCTATTCATGATGATTCCGGTGCCAAAGCTTAAAGATCATACCTTTGCACTTGGAGAATCACGGAGTTTTGGAGCAAGTCTACTTGAAGATGAAGATCGTCAAGAAGACTTAGGTATCTAGTTTAGAGTTTGTGTTTTAGATCCATTTTTGTAAAGCTTAGTTTAGTTGATATGCTCAAGTGCACAAAACACACACGATTTATGATTTGGTTTTTGGTTTTTATGAATAGTTGATCAAAACAAGTTTTCATATTCTATATGTATAGTAGATGATTTCTTTCTATACATACATGCGTTAACCTTCAAGATAAACTTATTTTGATATTTCTATTCATGTTTGGAAAATCATGTTTGATAAAAATACATGTTTGGTTTTTGATTGAATCGGTTTTGGATTTCAAGGCTTGACACCCTTCTATATTTATTATCATAACTTTTATTTTTATATTCAAATAACATGATTTAACTTGTATTTCAAAGTTAACTTTTAGATCTAAATTTCTTATTTAATAAGCATTTCCTGATTCTAATTTTAAAGTTGTCAAATATTTGGTTGAAATCTGTCTTTGTTCTGAAAATAAGTTACAGTTTCTGTTTTGATACCTGTCAGTGTTTTATTGATAACTTTCTCATATAAATTGATATTGATTTGATTTAAGTTGCATTAGAAAGAAGACTTCAATATCTACAACTTCATCCTATATACTTATTCCCAAATTCGAACGTTTTAGACCTCAAAAATGTGTTCCAATATGACCTATTTTGCTGTCTGCCAGGTTGAGCCAGTCGACTGCACGGTCGACTGGGCCAAGCGGCCAGTCGACCGGCCAGTCGACCGGACGTGCACAAAACTGTGCACGTTGGCTGTTTTGTAGACGGTCGACCGTGCGGTCGACCGACTGAGAGCAGATTGCTCTCGGGTTTTTTCGGGTCGACCGACCAGTCGACCGGCCGCTGTCAACGGTCAAAAATAGCCGTTGGCCGGTCGACCGGCCAGTCGACCGGCGCCTGTCAGAATTGCCACATCAGCCTAACGGCTAGTTTTGATTTTTGGCCTATATAAACCCCATTCCTTTGGGATTTTGGCCAAGGTTTTTCAAGAGAAAAATTCTGGTTTTCTGAAGAGTTTAAAAGAGTTTTAAAAGAGTTTTAAGTGCTAACAAGATTTATTCTTTGTGTTTTTGGGTTTTGGAAAAATCAAAGAAATTAGAATTTGGGATATTTGTATTGGTTTTCATTCTCCATCTTTTACAAGAATTTCCCAAGTGTTTTCTTTGTTGCTTGTTTTCCAAAAACACCTAGTTTCCACACTTGAGCTATCTTCTATCCTAAACTATTAGGATCTTTGTTTTTTGTGGAAAAGAAAAAGAGAAAAGAAAAGAGAAAGAAAAGAGAGTTTGTGGTTTTTTGGAACCACTTGTTGTAAACACCCTTTTATTTGTGAATCCCTCTTCGGTAGAGGTGATCGGGTGATTGGTTTGTGAGCCTCTTCGGTAGAGGTGTGTGTTGTAGTTGGCTACGGGCCGTATCCCTCTTCGGTAGAGGTGGATTGTGGTTGTATAGCCTCGGTGGCTTTGTACGGTTGAGAGAGGAGTTTGGTACTCCTATAGTGGATTGGGAAATCCTACACGGTGGTGTAGGCGGGGATGTAGAGCTAGGGGCTCGAACCTCGAAACACATCTTGGTCTTTGCGTTTGATCCAATTTCTCTCAACTCTACTCTATTTATATTTGTGCAAGCATCAATTCATTCATAACATCATATATACTTGCTTGTGTTTGAGCATTGTTTCATATTGCCTTGCATATTATTCATATTGTTATATATTGTATATGCTTGGATTGCTTGTGTGTGTGCAACACCTATACTCATCCAACAAGAGCTTCACATAGCTACCTCAACCCATTCAAGGGGAATCAAGAGGTGCTTGTCCAGAGCCTCGCAAGGGGAATTCGGCAACACTTGTTGGATTGTACTAAGTGTTCTTGTAAGATTGTTTTAGCTTCCGCATTTAGCGCACATAGTTTGCATTAAGTTCACTAGATTAGCAATACACCTATTCACCCCCCTCTAGGTGCACTTTCAATTGGTATCAGAGCTAGTGCTCCTGATATTAGGCTTAACATCCTAGGAGTGAGATCCATTTGCTTGCTAATCTCTTGTTTGCATTTGTTGTTTGCACACATATAGTTTACCATGGCCTTCATGACCCCACCTTTGTATGACCCTTCTAACATTCATGTTTGGAAGATTAGAATGACCGTTTATTTACAAACCCTAGGTCATAAAGTTCATCTTGCTATTACCAAGGAATCCTTCCTTAGTGATTGCAATCATATAGGGGCCAATGCACTAGCCCTTGAGGCTATTAGAAGCACATTATCTAAAGATTATCTTTTACGTGTTTCTAATATTGATTCCGCTTTTGCAGTGTGGAATCTATTGTCAACTACAACCACCACCTCCGAGCTTCAAGCACAAATCCAAAGGGAAGAGGAATCTAGTGGAGAGTCCGAATCTCAATGCTACATGGTCCAAGGGAATGACTCCCTTGAGGTACATTCGGAAACTCCATTAGATAGTGATGATGATCCTAGTTCTTCTAATGATATTGTTGATTCCCATGCCTTGAATGAAGAACTATCTAATGTTTGTGAAAAACTTATTGAAAAATATAAAGTTTTGAAAAAGAAAAGTCTAGAAATTGAAAAAGGAAATAAGTGCTTGCATGCTAGACTTGATTGTGTTTTGCAAGAGAAAGAGGAGATTTCAAATGATAGGGATTCATTGAAATCTCAACTTGAACTTGCTTTAAAAGAAAATAATGTTTTAAAATCTAAAAATGATTGCCATGCTATTTTGAAGAAAAATGAAAAATTGTCTTCAAAAATTGATTTTGTTTTAAAAGAGAATGTGGACTTGAAAAATAAAATTATTTCCATTTCGAATGAGCTAAATGCATGTTTAGAGAAAAATATTGTTTTGCATAATAAGATTAATGCTCATGTTTGCCATGCTAGTGTAGCCTCATCATCTAGACTACCTAATGCATGTATCTCTTCTTCTAAAATTAATGATGATATTTGTTTGATTAAGAAGAGATTAGATTGTTTGGGCTCCACTATGAGCCAATGTGCCTTGAATCATACACGGTTGGAAACTTTGTTTCGGAAGAAACAAGTTCCCTCATTTCATGCACACCATACACAGCATACACATGCTCCTCACGGACACCATCACACTATGTATGCTCATGTGTACACTTGTACACATTGTGGTCGAAATGGCCACCTTGCTAAATTTTGCTTTGATAGATTATCTAATGTAAATTTAGCTAAGAAATTTGTTTGGGTTAGAGAAGGGACTAACCCCCATGGACCCAATAAGAGATGGGTACCAAAGACCACCCCTCCTTTTGTTTATGATGTAGGTGTGGGCTCTCACATGACGTGAGAGTGATGACACCTTGGAGTGGATGCGTTCCGTACTTAAAGGAAATCAATTGGATGCATCACTCTCAAGGGAAGATTTGGTGGAGAGGACCACCATGTTTTGGAGACAAGGAAAGTTGCCCTCTTGGCTTTGGTAACAAATTCCTAAACTCTCATTTACTACATGCTTTACATTTTTATCATTCTTAGCATGTATTGATAGCATGTTTTATTGTTTGATTTATAACATGTTTTGTTGATTACATGTTTATATCATTTGATTTATAGCTTGTCTTTGGATTAGTGTGTAAATGCCATGCTTATTAGATCCTTGACATACATGTATAGTATTTGAGACACATATGCTTATATGAACCCATATTTAGTGTTCTCACTTGTGTTTAAGCTATAATGTACATCATGAATCTAATACATGTGAATTTACATAGTAATCATGTTTTTAGCTTTATCATGATGTTTGTTTTATGCTTCATATGGTACAAACTAGTTTAGATGTAGATTTTATCAAAACTTGCATATATACATGTACACATAGTGAGAACAAATTGACTTTTATATGGTTACACTTCATGCTCATTTGTACCCACTATATGCACTTGTATAAGCTAGTTTTGAGGATTCTTCCATTTAAACTTGTCATACCTATTTTCTTGATTTTGCTTCATGTATATGTATTTTTGAATTCAAAACTAATAAATATACATGTATACCCATCGAGTCTTTTGCCTTCATGCAATTACTTTTAAATAGACTCGTTTATGATTGGGATATGTATGTACATTGTTAGATTTGGATGAATCATACATATACCTAGAAGTTGTGTTACAAATAAAAGAATTTTGATGAATTCGTGTGAGTTTCGGTTTAGCAAAATGATATTCGTGTTTGTCTTGTGCTTAATGATTTGATTACTTGTTTAGATGTTAGTTTTCATTAAGACTAGGTATATATTTGTACATATAGTGGGACACAAATAAATCTATATATGTTTTGGGTTGAATGCTTATTTGTTCCCATTAGATGTGTGAATATAGTCTAGTTTTGATGATTCATACATTTTAAACTTGTATTCCCATTTTTGAATTTGTTTTGATGAATATGTGTTTCATTTCATGTATATGTTTATTTTGCCAAAACATTAAGATATACATGTATACCCTTTGAGTCATTTGCCTTTCATGCAAATCTATATATATGGACTCAATTGTGTTTAGGGATATGTATGTATACTTAGTGTAGTGACAATTCATACATATACCTTGAAATGAAATCTGATTGGTTTAATGAAAATTTGGCTTTTCATGTTTTAAGATTATATGTTTAACTTCATGTATATGTCGATCTAATTCAAACTAATCTTATACATATACATCTTTTTGAGCCACGTACCTTCATGCATATACTTTAGTGGACTCGTTGAGTTTTGGATATGTATGTATATTTTAGTTTGCATCAGACATACATATGCCATTGAAGATTAAACTAGTTAGTTTTATGATTTTCTAATTTTGATATTTAAAGGAATAGTTGAGTTTAATGAAATATTTTTCATGATTATGATCTTCACATTTTATTTGTACACTCATATCTATTACTCATGTTTTGTTTCTCATGAGTTGTGCTTAATTGATTAGAGTAATAATTATTATGTGATTTTCATTTCTATGAAAAATAATCTTGTTTTATTCCTTGCTTGAAGAATTTCGTACTAGTTAACAAGTTTTCCATTTAACTAGTTGCGATGTTCTTCACTTTGGTAGATGTTTTCAAACTAAACCTAATTTTCAAATCTATTTTTGAAAACCCCTACCATCCAAGGGCGGTAGGATGGGAGATCATGTTCATGTATACCCTAAATTGAAAATCTTTAAAACTTGAATTATGATTGGGTGGTAGATGATATGAGATATACACATGCTTTTATTGTTATGTCAATTGGTATCATTGAACTCTTTCAATTGGTATCATTTTGATCTTCTTGTATACTCATATATGTTTTTGTATGTATGTATGCTTTAAATTCCAAGTATATCAATTTCTATTGGTATCTATCTTTCATACATATATATGTTTGTGTTTATGCTAGTGCTTGAGTTTCAATTTGTTTCAATTGATTACTTTTAAATTGATATCAAGACTATGCATGATTTTAGTTTGTATTTCATAAAGGGGGAGAAAATGTGTATTTCATATTTCGTATTCTATTGGTATTTGATTTCCACTCCCTTGCTTTATGATAGAATATATTGATAATAATTTCAATTGGTATCTTTATGTCTTAAAGAATAATGTTTATTTTAAACATGTGATATCATATTTTTTTAAAATGAATAACTTTTACAATTGGTATCATATTTGAGAAATTCAAAATTTGGTATGTTTAATTACAATTGGTATCTAAAGACTTTGTTTTAAAGAAAATATTCAAAGTTTTGATTTGTATTTCCTATATGCAAGGAGAGCTTAACATCTCTCTTACATATAGATTCATGTTGAGTATATTATAAATTGAGGAGCTTGACAACTCTTCTTTATATGATATACGTGTGTAGGGGGAGCTTCACATCTCCTCTTATGCATTACATAATATGTGTTATGTGAATTGGGGCTTGTCATCCCTTCTTCATATAATGCATATGTGTAGGGAAGCTAACTTAGCGTCTTCCTCTTCATGAATGTATATAGCATATATCATTTATTGATGTTTGTTTATTGGTATCAAGATGCTTCATTGACATATTTTCAATTAATATCACGTTTTTAAAGTCACCCCTTATTGACTTTGTTTTTTGCTTTAGACAAAAAGGGGGAGAACTTTGTTTGTATTGTTTTGGTTGACAAAAAGGGGAAGTAAGATTTTTACCCCACATTTTATTTATGGTTTTTGATTATTCACCCCTTTGTTGATGATTGACAAAAAGGGGGAGAAGAATTTGAGTTTTGTTTTTATATATGCATAATTGTGTTTTTGCATATACTAAGTTCATGCATAGCAAATAAATAATAAGATATGATGCATGCTTTTGTTTAGTATCATGTGCTTTCATTGCATATATATTATGTTTATTGTGATGCATGAGTTAAGGGGGAGCTTCTTTGAAGCTTAACTTTAATCCATGCATATATAACTCCATGAGTTTTGTCATCATCAAAAAGGGGGAGATTGTTGGCCCAATGGCCTTCCACTCTAGTTTTGATGATGATCAACACTCATGTAGTTATGTTTACTAATATTCTTGTGTTTCTAAGTTTCAGATCATTAACAGGATATTAGTTGGTGATTAGCTTCAACAAGATGATTAGAAGCTATTCATGATGATTCCGGTGCCAAAGCTTAAAGATCATACCTTTGCACTTGGAGAATCACGGAGTTTTGGAGCAAGTCTACTTGAAGATGAAGATCGTCAAGAAGACTTAGGTATCTAGTTTAGAGTTTGTGTTTTAGATCCATTTTTGTAAAGCTTAGTTAGTTGATATGCTCAAGTGCACAAAACACACACGATTTATGATTTGGTTTTTGGTTTTATGAATAGTTGATCAAAACAAGTTTTCATATTCTATATGTATAGTAGATGATTTCTTTCTATACATACATGCGTTAACCTTCAAGATAAACTTATTTTGATATTTCTATTCATGTTTGGAAAATCATGTTTGATAAAAATACATGTTTGGTTTTTGATTGAATCGGTTTTGGATTTCAAGGCTTGACACCCTTCTATATTTATTATCATAACTTTTTATTTTTATATTCAAATAACATGATTTAACTTGTATTTCAAAGTTAACTTTTAGATCTAAATTTCTTATTTAATAAGCATTTCCTGATTCTAATTTTAAAGTTGTCAAATATTTGGTTGAAATCTGTCTTTGTTCTGAAAATAAGTTACAGTTTCTGTTTTGATACCTGTCAGTGTTTTATTGATAACTTTCTCATATAAATTGATATTGATTTGATTTAAGTTGTATTAGAAAGAAGACTTCAATATCTACAACTTCATCCTATATACTTATTCCCAAATTCGAACGTTTTAGACCTCAAAAATGTGTTCCAATATGACCTATTTTGCTGTCTGCCAGGTTGAGCCAGTCGACTGCACGGTCGACTGGGCCAAGCGGCCAGTCGACCGGCCAGTCGACCGGACGTGCACAAAACTGTGCACGTTGGCTGTTTTGTAGACGGTCGACCGTGCGGTCGACCGACTGAGAGCAGATTGCTCTCGGGTTTTTTCGGGTCGACCGACCAGTCGACCGGCCGCTGTCAACGGTCAAAAATAGCCGTTGGCCGGTCGACCGGCCAGTCGACCGGCGCCTGTCAGAATTGCCACATCAGCCTAACGGCTAGTTTTGATTTTTGGCCTATATAAACCCCATTCCTTTGGGATTTTGGCCAAGGTTTTTCAAGAGAAAAATTCTGGTTTTCTGAAGAGTTTAAAAGAGTTTTAAAAGAGTTTTAAGTGCTAACAAGATTTATTCTTTGTGTTTTTGGGTTTTGGAAAAATCAAAGAAATTAGAATTTGGGATATTTGTATTGGTTTTCATTCTCCATCTTTTACAAGAATTTCCCAAGTGTTTTCTTTGTTGCTTGTTTTCCAAAAACACCTAGTTTCCACACTTGAGCTATCTTCTATCCTAAACTATTAGGATCTTTGTTTTTTGTGGAAAAGAAAAAGAGAAAAGAAAAGAGAAAGAAAAGAGAGTTTGTGGTTTTTTGGAACCACTTGTTGTAAACACCCTTTTATTTGTGAATCCCTCTTCGGTAGAGGTGATCGGGTGATTAGTTTGTGAGCCTCTTCGGTAGAGGTGTGTGTTGTAGTTGGCTACGGGCCGTATCCCTCTTCGGTAGAGGTGGATTGTGGTTGTATAGCCTCGGTGGCTTTGTACGGTTGAGAGAGGAGTTTGGTACTCCTATAGTGGATTGGGAAATCCTACACGGTGGTGTAGGCGGGGATGTAGAGCTAGGGGCTCGAACCTCGAAACACATCTTGGTCTTTGCGTTTGATCCAATTTCTCTCAACTCTACTCTATTTATATTTGTGCAAGCATCAATTCATTCATAACATCATATATACTTGCTTGTGTTTGAGCATTGTTTCATATTGCCTTGCATATTATTCATATTGTTATATATTGTATATGCTTGGATTGCTTGTGTGTGTGCAACACCTATACTCATCCAACAAGAGCTTCACATAGCTACCTCAACCCATTCAAGGGGAATCAAGAGGTGCTTGTCCAGAGCCTCGCAAGGGGAATTCGGCAACACTTGTTGGATTGTACTAAGTGTTCTTGTAAGATTGTTTTAGCTTCCGCATTTAGCGCACATAGTTTGCATTAAGTTCACTAGATTAGCAATACACCTATTCACCCCCCCTCTAGGTGCACTTTCACATAGTTTTGTCAAAAACTCAAATGCAAAACATATAGTTTTATCTAAAACTCAAATGCATATCAAAAACTCAAAATTCAAATGCATCTACACAATAAACAACCAACATAATCAAACAAACTCATACTTTTTCTCCTCCTTTTTGTCATACATCAAAAAGGGTTAAACAAACAAAATAGAAGAAATTTTTCTTTAAGAATCCATAATGCAAACATTCAACTCACCACAAATAAATGAAAATCTAGCATAATCTAGAGGTTTAGTAAAAATATCGGCAAGTTGAAAATCGGTAGAAACATAATCAATATCAATATCACCTTTCTCATAATGATCTCTAAGAAAGTGATACCTAATGTCAATGTGTTTGGTTTTACTATGTTGATTTGCATTCTTTGTCATGTGAATAGTACTAGTATTATCACAAAATATTTTAACATGATCAAAGTGTAAATCATAGTCAAGGAGAGTATGTTTCATCCAAAGAACTTGTGCACAACAAGCTCCAGCCGCAACATACTCCGCTCCGGCGGTTGAAAGGGCTACCGAATTTTGCTTTTTGGAACACCAAGATACAAGACAATTACCTAAGAATTGACTTGTTCCACTTGTGCTCTTCCTATCTACCCTACAACCCGCATAGTCGGCATCCGAAAAACTCTTCATATCAAATAGTCCGATTTTCGGATACCACAAACCCATTTCAATAGTGCCCTTAAGATATTTAATTATGCGTTTTACCGCTACTAAATGAGACTCCTTAGGACATGATTGAAAACGAGCATAAAGACAAACGGAAAACATGATATCCGGCCTACTAGCCGTCAAATACAATAAACTACCAATCATGCTACGATAAACTTTGATGTCTACACTTTTACCTTGTTCATCCTTATCAAGCTTGGTAGTTGTTGCCATGGGAGTTTTGCTTACTTTAGATCCTTTAAGCCCGAACCTTTTGATGAGTTCCTTTGTGTACTTGGCTTGATTGATGAAGATCCCATCCGTCCTTTGCTTGATTTGGAGTCCAAGGAAATAGTTGAGCTCCCCCATCATAGACATTTCAAATTCATCCTTCATGCATGATTCAAAAGCTTGGCAAAGAGATTCATTAGTAGAACCAAAAATAATGTCATCAACATAAATTTGCACAATAAGAATATCTTTTTCTACATGTTTTGTAAAAAAAATTGTGTCAATTTTACCTTTCTTAAAACCATTTGAAATCAAAAATGAAGAAAGTCTTTCATACCAAGCCCTAGGGGCTTGTTTTAAACCATAAAGAGTTTTATCTAATTTAAATACAAAATCCGGGTGTGTAGGATCAACAAACCCGGGGGGTTGTTCAACATACACCTCCTCTTCAATAAAACCATTTAGAAAAGAACTTTTAACATCCATTTGAAACAATTTAAAATCTTTATATGAGGCAAATGCTAGTGTCATCCGTATGGCTTCAAGCCGTGCTACGGGTGCAAAGGTTTCTTCAAAATCGATTCCTTCGATTTGAGTGTAACCTTGGGCAACTAACCTAGCTTTATTCCTAACAACGTTACCCGATTCATCCAACTTGTTCTTAAAGATCCACTTAGTACCAATTGTTAGTCTATCGTGGGGCCTAGGAACAAGGTGTCAAACTTGGTTGCGCTCAAATTGATTGAGCTCCTCTTGCATGGCTAGCAACCAATATGAATCGGCCTCGGCTTCGAGGACGTTCTTGGGTTCAACATGAGAAATAAATGCATAATGTCCACAATAATCATGAAGTTTAGAGCGAGTGGTTACCCCTTTTGATACTTAACCTATGACGAGGTCCTTGGGATGATGAGGATTGTATCTCCAACCCTTTGGAAGTTGTTGAGTAGGCTCCACTTCATTTGTTTGATTTTCATTTCCTTGAGCCTCTTCTACTTTAGCTTCACTTCCTTCATCATCCTTTGGCTTGTCTCCCATAGTAGTAGTATCCTCCAAGGTCACTTTCTCCAAGCCTTCATCCAAAGCATCTATTTCTACAACATTCTTAACAAACAAGTTAGATTCTTCAAACTTAACATGTATAGATTCCTCAATAGTCAAAGATGATTTATTGAAGATTCTATAAGCCTTACTTGTATTAGAATACCCAACAAAAATTGTCTCATAAGCTTTAGCATCAAATTTTCCTAAATTATCTTTGTATTTAAAACAAAACATTTGCATCCAAAAGCTTTGAAATATGAAACATTTGGTTTTCTAAAAAAGTACATTTCAAAAGAAGTTTTTGAAGTATTTTTACACAAGAAAACACGATTTGATATATAGCATGATGTATTTACGGCCTCGGCCCACAAATAATGTGGTAGACCATATTCACTTAGCATTGTCCTAGCCATCTCTTGTAAAATTCGATTTTTCCGTTCAACTACTCCATTTTGTTGTGGAGTTCTAGGACAAGAAAGTTCATACTTAATTCCATGTTCTTCACAAAAAGTGGTAAAGGGTTGGTTAATGAATTCACCTCCTCTATCACTTCTTATTCTTAAAATCGAAACATCTTTTTCTTTTTCAACTCTTTTCTTAAAAGTTTGGAAATACGAAAATGCTTCATTTTTGTGTTCAAGAAAGAAAACCCAAGTAAAACGTGAAAAATCATCAACTAAAACAATTGCAAATCTATTCCCACTTAGACTTTTGGTTTGTGTAGGGCCAAATAGATCCATATGGATTAACTCCAAAGGACGTGATGTCATGATATCCTTAATTGACTTGAAAGAAGTCTTAGTTTGTTTCCCAAATTGACATGCGTCACAAACTCGGTCCTTTTCAAAACTCAAACAAGGAATACCTTTCACCATTTCCTTTGTGTTTAACCTAGATATGTGGTCAAAAGAAATATGGCCTAATCTTCTATGCCACAACCAAGAGTCGTCATCAAGGGCTTTTAAACAAGTAATATTACAAGACATATTAGACATATCTATCATATAAACATTACTTTCACAAAAACTGAAAAACACACAAGTATTAGAAATTCTATCAATTACTTTACAAGCTATATGATCAAAAACAACATCAAAACCTTTATCACAAAGTTGACTAACACTCAAAAGGTTATGCTTGAGTCCATCAACTAAAATTACATTTTCAATTAAAGGGGATGTGCCGAGTTTTACATTACCAATACCGATGATTTTACCCTTGGCATCATCTCCGAAGGTGACGGTGCCACCTTCATGGTATCTTGATAGGGTTGCAAAGTTGTTGATATCCCAAGTCATGTGCCTTGAGCAACCACTATCAAGATACCACAATCCTCTACGTCTTTGGGCTTTGGAAGGTACCTTACTTGTGCTTTCATTTGCCATGAAGCACATGTTGGCGGTATCAATCTCTTCCTCGGATTCGCTCTCGGAATCCCATGTAACTTTCATTGCCTTCTTCTTGTGAGGCTTCTTTGAGGTGGAGGGCTTCACTTTATCCGGACACTCCGCCACTATGTGTCCCGGCCTTTGACAATTGAAGCAAATAATCTTCCTTTCTTCTTTACCTCCTTGCCATCTCCTTCTTCCTTGAAACTTAGCCTTGTTGTACATCCTCCGGACGTTCTTCACAAGAAGTGAGAGCTCTTCGTCATCTTCTTCTTCTCCATCATCTTCGTCGGAATGTGTGGATTGGCTTTTGAAGGCTATTGTCTTCTTCTTGGAAGGAGCCATGTCCTCCCTCACTTTCCTCTCCATCTCATGGGTTTTGAGGTTCCCAATGAGACCAATTAGCTCCATCTCCTCCTTGTCATTGAGTTCCTTCAAGGTTGTTACTTTTACTTCCCATGAAGAAGGAAGAGCCCGGATGATCTTTCTTACTTTTTGATCGTTATCAATAGCATCACCTAGAGAAGAAAGTCCATTAGTGATCTTTGTAAATCTTGTAACCATATCATCTATGGTTTCATTTTCTTGCATGCAAAAATTCTCATATTGGGACCGAAGAAGGTCAATCTTAGCCCTCTTCACTTGTGAGGTCCCTTCATATGTAACTAGCAAATGTGTCCAAATTTCATAGGCGGACTTGCAATGAATAACTCTAGCTATGTCATCATCATTAAGGGCTTGAAGTAGTGCATAGTGAGCCCTAGCATTGGCATCAAATTCTTTGGTCTCTATTTCGGACCAAGTGGATTCATCACCGGGGGGTGCACTAAAAGGTTTGGTCACGGCCTTTGCAACTCGACTACCTAGAGATTGCAAGAAAACGGTCATCTTAACCTTCCATATGGGAAAGTTAAGTCCATCAAACTTAGGGGGTGTCTTAATACCATCGACCATCTTTACTAAGTAAGAATATGAATGAAATGATTAGCAAAATTAGGATCTCTCTAAGGTTGTTAAGCCAAATCCTAGAGTCCAAGCTCTGATACCAATTGAAAAACACCTAGAGGGGGGTGAATAGGTGTTATTGCTAATCTAACAATTTTTTTTTAAAAACTAAGTATGATGAATGATGCAACGATCTCTCAAAACAAGACTAAGAGCCGAATACCCCGTGAGAGGTTCTGAACTCCTTCCTCCCAATTCCCCTTGAATGGGTTAGAGGTGCGCAATGCAACCTTGTTGTATGAGATATGATCGATCAAGGCAAAGTATGATGGATGAATAGAGAGATGCACACAATATATCACAAGTATCACAAGCTTGAATTAATAGCACAAAGGAAGAAACAAGATCACAAGTAAGTAATTGAAAGCAATATAGAGCAATAGAAATTTAAAGTAAGAATGGACACAAGACAATCGCAAACACAAGATGTTTGTTTCGAGGTTCGAGCCACCGCTCTACTCCCCTCCTTCACCTCCGTGAAGGGTTTCCACTATCCACCGAGGACGCCTTACAATGGTCTACCGAAGACCCGAGCACCGAGCTCCACCAAATACAATAACCTCTATCGAAGAGGTGTCTCCACAAGAACAAGAAGAGGAACAAGAACAAGAGTGATCACAACAAGATCACCAAACTCTTTTACAACACTCTCACTCTTTTTACAACTTCACTATAGAATGAGTTAGGGATTTTTGGCTCTATGAAGTGTAGTGAGAAAAACTCAGTTGTAGAGATGATTTTGCAAGGGAACACAACTGAAAAATAGCTCAAGAAAGAATTGGAAATGGAGAGCTTAAACACTTTTCTTTTCTCTTTTGAAAACTTTGAAAACTAGAGGATTTTTCTTAGTGTTTAGTAAGAGAGTCATCTCCTCTATTTATAGGGAGAAAAATAGGTTTAAAACAATTTATTTAGAGCTTATTTGCTCTGAAAAAGAACTGAAAAACCCTGTAAAAGTCTGCCAAAAAACAGATCAAAAAACAGATTTCAGAATTGCACAAAAGAGGAAAGAGCCGTTGGGCAGCAGCAGGCTTGGCGGTCGACCGGGCCGGTCGACCGCCAGCTCAGCTGGTCAAAGAGCCGTTGGCTCGGGTCTTCTGGCGGTCGACCGGCCGGTCGACCCAGAAGACCCGAGAACAAGACTGCTCTCAGTCATTCTCTAGCGGTCGACCGGACGGTCGACCCAGAAAACCCGAGAGCACTCCTGCTCTCAGACGGTCGACTGCCCGGTCGACCGTAGGACGTACACAGACGTGCACGCCCAGGCACAGTGGCCGGTCGGCCGGTCAGCCTGAAACAGGAAAAACAGGGTATTTTTGACTTGAAAAATTTTGCAAAATAATTTTTGACTTTAAGAAAACTTAAGTAATATGCTAGTAGGGGTATATAAACAAGATCTAAACAAGGTATTTATTTTTGTAAATTATAGAGTCATGTAAGTATATTTTTAAGGCATGAAACCTAATTTAAAACATGAAAACTTAAATACAAAACACACATTTTAACAAAACCAAATTTTTGTGTGTGTGTATCCTAGAGCCAATATCCAACACTCAAACTTTAACATTCTAACTCTTACATTGGTTCTAAAGACTTCAAGTTCTTCAAGAAGGGCTTTTCACCATATGATCTTCAACACTTGAGTCTTGAGCCCACTTTGAGTTGTCTTGAGTCCAAAACACTTTCTTTTAGGGTGTAAACCTTTTAGTAGAGTTAGAACCCTGAAACACACTTAAACAATAAGCAATATTAGTACAAATAACTAATATGTTTTGTAATCATCAAAACACACTAAACAAGGGTGATTGTAACCTTGGGCCAACAGATACTATTCTTATATTAACTACTTATGTAATGTGTAAATGAATAAGAGATGCCCAGTTTTCATTTATATTATTAATCCTATTCAAATTCACATTGATATTTGTTGTGCTCAGGACAACAACCTCTCTCTGAGGAATACACCAACCAGGCAGAGACAGATGCAGCCGGAGATATAACCAACACGACAAGAACAGAAAAATAATAAAAAAGCAATCCACACAGTACTTAACGAGGTTCGGCAACGTGCCTACGTCCTCGGGACAAGGGAGAGAGAGATTTTATTGATTCAATAATCAATTACAACTTATTCCTTCTTCAAGGAATTTTCAATGGAGATTTTCAGTGGAATACAATACATGAGGGCTTTAGCCCTTATCTATACCCACAGAGTTCCTGGGTTTTAGGAAACCCCGATTGGATTCGATCCCAAACAGAAAAGAAATCCGAATCCCAAAAGGAAAGCCAATACGCGTCTGTCAGTCGACTGGCTGGTCGACCAACTCATGTCCACGGTCGATCAGGCGGTCGACCAGACCCTAAATGAGAGCAGCCTACTTTCAGTCGGTCGACCAGGCGGTCGATCGCTCTATGCCATGGTCAACCGGGTGGTCGATCGGGCTAACCCTGTGCACGTCGTGCACATCAGTCGACCGAGCAGTCGACCGGCCTTCTTCACCGGTCGACCGGGCGATCGACCGAGAGCATATCCTGGCCTGCTACAATGCGTCGCCTTGCTCCTTTGTCTTTCGATCTCTGTGCTACCTTCTTCCATCTCCTCTATCTCCTCTTTCCCTACAATTCTCCACCTCGGTGAAGATTTTCCAAATCTGAGCCGATCTCCAACGAACTCCAGTCTATCACCTGGAGAAATCGACACACGATCTCGGCGAAATCGACACATAATTTCAGGTTGAGCGCTCCAGACAAAATCGACACGCGATCTCGGCGAAATCGACACACGATCTCGACTTGAAACCTGTCACTCAGCTATCAACTGGGATGCACCACACATGCCTTCCCTACACTTCACCTTAGGAGACCTTTCACACATGCCGATCACTGAATCCTACTCAGCAGCTTCAGGACCTCACGAAGAACCCATTATGACCCAACACTGACTCTCCAATTGGTGATTAAGAGCCTATGTAACATCCCGAATTATTAAATCCTAATTTAATAATATAAATCTTGTGTTATTAAGTTGATTGAGTGTGTAATAAATTTCAATTTAATTTTGGGAATGTCAAGTGGTATGTATGAATATACATATACCATAGTTATTATGTAACTAGTACTTCAATGAGAGGATATACTAGTATTATACTTGAAATACATGTATTTACCAAGAAAATACAACTATGGCAATTATATATATATATATTTTGTTAGTGGAGGGAGTAGATGTGCATGAGAAGAGAGATCAATAGCCTAGATCTTCTTATTTTGGGGGATTAGACACTTAGATGAAAGGGGTGGCAAACTTGTAAAATTGTGGAGTAACGATCTTAAAAGAGTCAAGAGAATTTTCATCTCTTCATCTTCATCCTAAAGAGGATTCCCCCATGGAGAAAGAAACCCTAGAAACCCAAATGAAACCTCATCTCTATTTCTTACTCCCTATTTCTTTCCCTTTCTTTTCCTCCCTTCTCTTTCTCTCCCCCTCTCCCCTTGGATCTGGAACTGCGCGCGCGTACAGGCCAACCGGCGGCCGGCCGGCCAGGCTGTGACTGGGCGGCGGCAGCCTGCCAGGCTGCGGTCGGGCGACGGCGGCCGGTCGGGTCGGATGTTGGTGAGTGTGTTTCCCCTTTTCTCATTTCTCAAATTTCATCTTTTGAAATCCGTAGATCTTGATCTCTTGATTTGAGTGAAATTTTTCCCTTGAGCTATTCATGCAAATATTTCTTGAAATTTCATGACTTTGTAAAGTATGTAGTGGTCTAAATTTGATCTTGAGATTATTGAGTTAATCTAATTGTATATAATTGATGGGTAAGGAGGTTGCATGATAGGATATATCATGTAGTGATGGAGTCCATAAATTTTCAGATTTAGTTTAGATCTCAAACCTTGAAATTTCAATCTCACATTTTACTTTGATGGTGATGAAGCTTTCATTGAGAGATATGTGAGACTAATTTGTGAGCAATATTGTTCTTTCTTAAATTGGATCAAATTCTTAAAAGAATTATTGGACTAATGCATGATGAACTTGCTAGGTGTTGCTAATTCTTATCTTATAGTAGAACTTCTTCTTGTGGTTATGTAACTCTCTTGTAATAATATGCAACTTAGCCTCTTGGCGACAAATTAATAACCCTATGTGAAAGCATAGTGTTCAAAGAAGGGTTATGGTTTTGAGTTGGTTCGATTTTTATCAAGAAGCATACTCTCTTGTGTTATGTATATGATTATATCTTGCGAATTCTGAGGTTGGTATTAGTTATCTTTAAGTAGGCAAGGTTAAGCCGAAATTTTGAGTGTCATTATATTAAAAGTTCAAGTAACGATCAATGTATTATTAGAAGACAAGATTAATCCTAAGAGTCAAATTAGTATTATAAATTCAGGGATCGTGACAGATGGGTGAGATCAAGTTTATAAATCTCTCCTAACCATTAGTGTAGATTGAGATTCTTGAAGCTTCTTACACTTGTGATGGTTGAGCTTCTTACCACTCTTACATACATAACTATGAAATCAAATCAAAATTTGATCTTGGTGATGTTAGTGAGATAAAAAGAAAATTTTTATGATATGATTTAAACTATGAAGTTGGAGGTGGTTTAAAGAGGGGATAGTGATAAATTAAGTAGTGATAGAATTATGAATGTTCTTATAAAAAATTGCTCGTGATCAAAAGTCTAAATACTTAAGTTCATAATTTACTTATGATCTAATTTAGATGAAGAAATAAAAGGAAAAGTTGAGAATTTATTTAGTTCAAAGCACTTTTGAAATAGTAATACAAAGCTGTTAAAGTCTGTCCGAATCTGAAACTTGAAACTTGGAGTTTCTTTTATAGGGATATTTAAAAGGAAATAGGTCATGTAATACATCGTTAGAAAGATCAGTAAGTCTAAATTTCAATGAAAGTCTCTGTGTCTCATTCTAATATCAAAAATAGGAGTTACGATAAAAACATCTTCGATTGTTAGGGAGGTCAGATCCGATGAAACATATTTGGGTGGGATCTATGTGAAAGTTATTGAATTTATATGTAGGCATGTTGTGTTGAGTATAGAACTAAACACATTTCTTTCGGTAGCGCATGTTATGAACACGGGTATATCATACCTATTTATTAAAGTATTGACCCCCTTATAATAATGTCTCATTAACGGTGTTGCATGTACACTCGGTTTGTTAACAATTATCCTCAGACTCAAATTTGCTTTAGCTTTACTAGAAATAGGGAATTATTGTGTTATGGACTCCAAAACATATATTTCACCCTAACACATAATCCCTTCGGTGGCCTAGTAAACTGGACTATGAATAGAGTATTTATTAGCATATGGTCAGTGGAAATTTCTGAAACGCCGAAAGTTACTGGTGAAGATGATAGTCCTATCAATTTTAATTAACTGATAAATGGACAAGTTAACGGCCAGCACTAAATTATATTGGCAATAAACTAATAGATGAGTGAACATGGATACTAATTGAAAGGAAAGATTTTCTTATTGTAATATCAAAAATTGAGAAATCAGAGTGATAGAATTGATAGTATCAAGATCAGTACTGACGGGAATCCAAACAGTTTCAACTCAATCCATGAATAAGTGAGAATAGTTGTTATAGATATATATAATCTTGATTGTGACCACAGTATTTTCATCGAGTCGAAGGAATTTAAGTAATAACGGATTGTTAGGCCTTATTAACTTGTACGTTAAATCAAGAAAGTTGTATTCCAATTAACTAGCATGTGTGAGACATTCGCTTCTCCTTATAGTCTCAACTTACCAATCCGTCTAGCCAAGATCTTCGAGCAAGTAATACCTTTGCATACAGATAGTGTATGCCCCATAAGGTAACCAAACTTAAGACATACTTGAAATTACTTTCAATCATATGTATTATATCTTATCAATTCTTATTAAGTCCCCTTTCTTTTGAGTATAATGTCTTGAAATACGCCATGGGTTAAATAGTAATTGTGACGTTTCAAATTATTCTAGTCAAAGAGATAAACCGATTATCTAAGATGATGACCAAATTAAGTGGGCGTAATAATGGATGTTTAGAAATCCCGTAAAAGAAAGATTTGAAAGTGGGAAATATGAGTATTCGACATATATACATATGTTCCTACCTATGGTCATTATGTATATGTAAAACCTTGTGAACATGGTCGTTCTTCTATTCAAATCTATTTAGAGCATCACATAGAAGTACCCATATGATATATCTACACACATATACAATGTTACAAGGAAAAAGGGATAGCTTCACCATCTTATGGTCGAAAGAGTCTCTATTGCGGTAAATTAGTACTTACACTAAACCTGGATAGTCTTACGAGTATTAGACACTGAACCAACATTTAATTCATGTTCACCATGAAAGGGATAGTAAGGCAGGCTTAGAACTGAACACAATCTTGTGTAATAAGTGTTGCATTTAATATAGAATTTTGGAATATGGTGTACAAGGGCATTGACATGTATATTACTGAATAGAAATCATTATGATTGATATGAATATAATGGGTGTATATCACTTGATTTATGTACATAATATACATGGGTGGCATGTTCTGATTAAGCAATTTGTATGAATATTCCTATAAGAATACAATCTAACAGATAAATATTAATTGAGAGTATGATTGCTTTTATATAGGAAATGATGTGCATAATGTATGAATCTTATGGAATAAGATGCGCTGATATTGTGCTGTTATATATGTACACATTGTGTTACGAAGGAAGGGACCCGTATTGCACGGGCGAAGTGCGAAGACGGTGCCATATATACATATATGTAGAGGAAGGGACCCGTATGGCACGAGCGGAGTGCGAATACGGTGCTATATATATCATATTGGGAGGAAGGGACCCGTATTGCACGGGCGGAGTGCGAAGACGGTGCTATGATATACATATAATTACATCCTTACAAATGATTGAGAATGAATGGCTATGTGTGATACATGTGTGTGTGTGTGATACTAAGGGTATGTTGGAGGTGTTATCATATATAATAGTAAAAACATCAGAATACAGATTTAGCTGATTGAAATGAAATACTGTAAATTGTGTGAAAGTGTACAGGTTAAATCCATGCATTACTTGAAGTGTTATGCGATATTGTATTATAAGAAGTATGATATGATTATATGTTATATAAGTATGGTTTGTGATGTATGTGTTATCTGAATGCATAAACTAGGTTTATGGCATAACTATGGTGGTTGGTGCATTATTGCGTGGAATACAAGGCACGTGAGTAATAAACACTATGTACACATAAGACGAGAAAGTTTGTTTATGTAACTCATAGACCTTATCACACGGAAAGATGAAAATCTAAAAAGAAATTGGGGAGTACGATCATAAGAATCTGATCGTCCTCAGAAATTTAGAGACCGGGGTCTTGATTATTAAACTATGGGATGCTCTGATTCTTTGTCTTCTTACTGTTTCAGATTTCTTTTATTGCGTGAATATTCATATTCTCATTGATATATTATCATTTCTTGATTTATCCCTACCTTACTCACTGAGCTGTCGAGCTCACCCTCACATAGACTGGTATATTGCAGGTTGCTTGGAGGCAGGGGTCAGGGTTATGCTGCGCGGGGTTCATTCTAAATCAATCCAATCTTTGTACTCTGGATCATTTGTGCTTGTTAATGATACATGTGGGTCATGGGATAGATGATTAATCTTATATATATATATATATATATATATATATATATATATATATATATATATATATATATATATATATATATATATATATATATAAACCGTTGTAGTAGTTTCATTTCAAGTTGACATTTGAGATATCTTTTATTGGGTTGTGATAACAAGATGTGTATTATCAATATGATGATCATGAAAAGTTGAAATTTATCATTTTTGAAATTCTACGGATGCCGAGAGGGAAACTCTAGAGCTTATGTTGTTATGTTTCTCTATAAATAGGCGATGTCAAGCCGAAATATCTTCATGATTGTCTGGATGATTTTGAGTTCAGTTATATGATTGGATTGAGAATAAGTAGGCCGAAATTATCATATTTGTATTGGATATCATATCCGACCAATAATTACAAGGGAGGTGCTGCTGAAATTTTTAAGAAATTGGAAATGATTTTAGTAATTGGTCGGTTATAGGGATGTTATGTAAATTGAGGATGTTAGAAAACCTGGGACCGTTACAGCCTACCAAGTAGCCATTGACTTTAGAGTGAAGATTTTGTCAGCCTAAGGCATCAAATCCGAAATCTAAGAGCTCAGATGGATGGAAGACAGACTGGACGACGCACTGCCCAAAACTGGGCACGCGCCGCCTTACCTGGGCCGCAAAACGTGGCCCTGGCCGCATTTTCGCGGCCCTTTGGGCGAGCGCGCACCTGCGTTTTGAGCCACGTGCTTCCCACGTGGCTCCCTTTCCCCTGGTGCCTATAAATACCTCCCTGGGGTCTTCAGTTTGAGCAGATTCAGAGTTAGAGTAAGTTTTTATAATCTTATTTTTAGGTTTGCAGTTGTTGTTGTTGTTCTTCTTCTAGTTATTGTTTTAGCCATTAGAGTGAAAGAGAGAGTGTAAGTGTTGTATTGGAAGGGTGAGAAGCTAATACAAATACTACTTCTCTTCCTTCTTTCCATTTACTTATCTTTGCCATTTGCTTTTACTTCCTTATTGTAGGGTAACTTCCTTCTTCTTCACTCCTTTTCTTTTACTTTGTTGTAGTGTAACTTCCTTTCTTTAACTTTTTTTTCTTTTGTTTTCTTGTAGTGTAACTCCCTCTCTCCACTTCTTTTCTTTTTTTGTTTCTTTACTTTTATGGCTAACTAACTTTTCATTAGCATGGCTAACTAACTATTAACCTACTAATTTCTAACACTTGATTGATAACCCAAATGAGTCAATAGTGTCAAACAAACCTTGTGCAAATAAGAGCTATGGCATCTTAAGACGAGGGTTCTTACTCTAATTTACCTATAAGTATTTACTTTCTTATACTTCATGCTTAATGAGTTTTGATGATCTATGAGTTGTGTACTTTACTTGTTATTGTAAGTTAGAGACTTTTCCTTTTAACTTTGCCGATACCAATAGTGCACTCGAGTCTTCCCTTATTCTCGCCTTCTAACGGATCTTGATAAGAGAATGTCCGAGTTTTTGCCGTGTAAAGCTAAGTTTTAGGATGAACTTTCACTCGATTTCCACGTGAATAGTTCCAATGCAAAAGGTTTGTGTTCGCCTATGATCCATTGTGAGGCTATCTTCCAAAAGTTAGAAATTAGTGGGAGCACTTAGTAGAAAGTTAGCCATACATTTTTACAACTAAGAAAAAAATCACTTTTACAAACCCCAAAACATTTTCCAACAATTCTTAAAAACAACTTATTTTCACTTTTTAATTCTTTATTTGGAAACAAGAACTTTCTTTCTTCTTGAACTTTGAAGCCGCATCAAGCTTCCATCGCTCTCCCTCCTTGTGGATACGACCCGTATAGCCACTTTGCTACTACGAAAGAATCGCAAAAGCAGTAACATCAACCTACACTTCCTTCTCTTATTTTAGTACTTGCTATTTGTCGATCAAATTTTGACGCCGTTGTTGAGGAGGGAACGGCTTTATTGTCACTACTAAAGATTATTTTTTTTGTGTGTAGGAGAAGTACCAAGGAGCTCACTATCGCGGGAAGCAAAATAGGTGGCCAAGGACATTGCGCGAGGAGTCATTTACCCTCGAAAAAATTCGTGTAAAAGCGAGTTTTTCCGATTGAAGTGCTAACAAACTCGTTTGCAGGGTTGCCGAAAGCCGCTAAAAATTTTTTTTTTGCTTTCTAAATTTTTAGTTTCCTTGGATGCTTCACCTTTATGCATGTGTAATAAATTTAACAGAAAATCACTTGTTGCTTAATTGAAATTTGGATTAGACTTTTGCATTTAGGGCATATGTCTATTTCAATTCATTTCAATTTCTGTTGAAGAGTGCTGGAGAAAAGGTACGTGTGCATTCATATAGAATAGGACCAACATTTTGAAGTGATTTATCGCTTTGAGTGTTACCTTGTTGTGAATAAACTGTACACTTGCACAATTGACATTAAGGGCAAACCCCAAATAAACAAGATAAGGTGGGGATTTCATCACCCTTACTTAGCCCAAAAATCATCTCCAAGTGCACTCACATTTTCCCAAGCCTTAACTAAAAATCAATAGACGTTGGCCCTAGGGACATCTCAGACTCACTAAGAGATTAACCGAGGATGGAAATTGTAAGAACTATACTCTTGCAAAATCGGTGTCTAAGGAAAGTGGATTGAGAGGTAAAGCCTTGAAAGCTCCGTGGTTTGGCGTAATTAGGCCCGTGGCTCCGCCCGGATACCTTCCCCCAAGTTTTGCCCTTTCCTGGCCGATTAGCTTGTAGTCGAGTTCCTGCAATAACCTTCCCCGGAGAATCGACCAGTTAGAAGTTGTCTAGGTCCAGGTACCTTAGACTAAGGCTTGTGGTTGTTATTTTTTCTTTTGTTTATTTTTAGTTCTTTTTCAATTGTTTGTTGTCTTCGCGTTGTTTGTGATGTGCTGCATGCAAGAGTGGGTGAGAGATCCGTCAACTTTCAGATTAATAAGAAACACTTCTCTACCCTTACATTCAGAATCGGTGATGGCGTCACTTCAGGATAGATTTTACCCGATCAGAACTTCACTTCCATCTTGCATAAAACTTCCTGAAGCAAACGGAAATAACTTCGAGTTAAAGCCCCAATTCATTAACACTCTTCCCAAATTTCATAGTTTAGAATCGGAGGACACATACTTCTTTGTTAGGGGATTTGAAGAAGTATGCCTCATGATGCGTATAGCCCAGCTAGGAGACGATGCCGTTAGGTTACGTTTCATCCCTTTTTCCCTAAAGGACCTAGCTAAGAAATGGTTATACAGCTTGGCAGCAGATTCAGTCATGACCTGGGATGATTTCGTCAAGGTCTTCTTGAAGAAATTCTACCCAATTCATAAAACTGCCCTCATTAGGAAGAACATCATGCAGTTTAAGTAAAACCCGAGCAAACCATTTTGGAGATACTTTGAGCAATTTAAAGATCTCCTACTTCAGTGCCCTCATCATGGCGTGGAGAAATGGCGTCAGTGTTAGATTCTCTACGATGGTCTAGATTATCAGACAAAGACCCTGTTAGAAATGATGTGTCAGGGAGGGTTATTGCAGAAGGATGAGAATCAGGGTTGGGATTTATTTGAGGATTTGGCGGAGAAAACCCTACAATGAGAGCCAGCCTCAGAAAAACCTAGGAATTCACAATCTATACCTTCAAGAGGAGAGCTCCTATCTCTAGAATCATCCATAGCTGCCGAGGCTAAGATTGCTACCCTAATGAGGAGGATAGAGGCTCTGGAAACAAAAGAGCCTGCCAGTGTCAACCAGATCAACCTACCACCAATTCACAATCCGGGTTGTTCATATTGTCAGGCACCAAACCATGTCTCTTTGAAGAGTGCCCCATTTTTCATGCCCAGCAAGTGCCACCGGAACACCTGAACGCGGCTTACTCACGGCCGCCTCACAACCCCTACTCACAGACGTACAATCCCGGCTGGAGAAATCACCCCAATTTCTCCTGAGCCCAAAGCAATCCTCCCAGGCCTAATTTTTCCAACAACTTTCACCATCCTACTCCTCCACCAACTTTTCCCAGTCAAGCCCCAGCTTCCTCCTCCAAGGCTCACCAATGGAAAAGAAAATCAGTAAATTAGAGGAGAGCATAGAGGCTTTCATAAAGTCCCAAACCGCTTTTATGCAAAACCAGGGACAAACTCTGAACAGTCATTCACAGGCCATATCAAGATTGAAAATGCAGATGAGCCAGTTAGCTAGCTCCCTAAGTGAAAGACCAAAAGGTACTTTGCCTAGTCAGCCATTAGTTAACCCAAAAACCTCCAATCAAGCATATGAAATTCAGAATCCATCGATTAACAAGTGCAATGCTGTTCACACACTGCGATCTGAAAAAAAGATAGACAACCAGGTCTACCAACAGAAAAGTCCAGTCCTATCCCACTCCAGCCTCCACCTCTGCTAGTTCCTCCCAATCCACTCTACAAACATCTAACGAGGACAAAGCTGTTGAACAAGTTCATAAGCCTGTTGCACGCTTTCCCAATAGGCTTAGGAACAACAATAAAAATATGCACATAGAGAAAATGCTAGAGATGTTCAACCAGGTCAAATTGAATGTGTCACTTCTTGACGCTATCTAACAAGTCCTGGCTTATACCAAATTTCTTAAGGATATGTGTACAAAGAAGAGAAAGACCAATGTGCCCAAGAAAGTCTTCTTGGCTACTAATATAAGCGAAATTCTGTCTGGTCCCATTCCGGTGAAATACAAGGTTCCCGGATGTCCCACCATTTCCTGCACCATAGGACAGACCGAAATCAGTAGAGCGCTTCTTGACCTGGGAGCAAGTATCAACTTGCTACCTCTCTCAGTATACCAGCAACTTGGGTTGGGCGAGCTAAGCCCAACTCGAGTCACCATTCAGCTAGCCGACCGATCTGTGAAGATCCCTAAGGGGGAAATCACAGACGTCCTCATCTAGGTCGGGGATTTCATTTACCCCGTTGACTTCATTGTGCTTGAGACTCAACCTGTGTCCAATCTTAGGTCTCAAACTCCTGTCATTTTAGGGCGCCCATTCCTTACTACAACCAATGCCATAATCAACTGTAGGAACGGGTCCATGTGATTGACTGTTGGAGACATAACGAAGGAAGTCAATGTCTTCAATCTTGGAAGACAACCTAGGGATGTCAATGATCAGACGTTTGAGGTCAATTCTATTGAAAACCTGACCAGTGAGCATGAGGAAAGTATGGAGACAGAAACTGAGGCAGAGTTTGATCTGGAGGCTGAGGATTTTAATCTAGACCAGATCGTAGATTCAGCAGTGGATTGGGCATCAAGCCCAAGTGTACCTCATCATAGGATTGAAAGTCCAGAGATTGCCTCCAATGAAGCAATACCTTCCCTAGAACTCAAAGTCTTGCCTGAACACCTCAAGTACGCCTACCTGGGCAGAAAGGACACCTTGCCAGTCATCATAGTATCCCACCTGACTGAGCAATAAGAGGACAGCTTAATGTCTATTCTGAAAAGACATAGGAAAGTCATTGATGGACGATGAAGGACATCAAGGGAATAAGTCCAGCCATAGTACAACATAGAATCCATTTAGTCGATGAAGCAACCCTAGGAGGGACCCACAACACAGGCTTAATCCTCTCATGTAAGAGGCAGTTAAAGCTGAAATTCTGAAACTATTAGATAATGGGATCATTTATCCCATTTCTGATAGCCAATGGGTTAGCCCTGTTCATGCCGTCCCAAAGAAGGCTGGCTTTACGGTGGTAGAAAATGAGGAAAAAGAGTTGGTACAAACACGACTGCCTACCAAGGTTCGTGTTTGTATTGACTAGAGGAAGTTGAATGCAGCTACCCGTAAAGACCACTTCCCGCTACCCTTCCTCGACCAAATGCTTGAGCGTTTGGCTGGACATGAGTACTACTGCTTCCTAGATGGGTACTCGGGATACAATCAAATCCCTATTACTACAGAAGACCAGGAAAAGACGACGTTCACCTGCCCATTCGGAACTTTTGCTTATCGGCGCATGCCTTTTGGATTGTGCAATGCTCCTGTAACGTTCCAACGGTGCATGCATAGTTTGTTCTCTGACATGGTGGAACGTTTTCTTGAGATTTTCATGGATGACTTCTCCATCTACGGAGATTGATTTGATCAGTGTCTTCATCACCTAGAGTTAGTGCTATAAATATGCATTCAGAAGAACCTAACTCTAAACTGGGAAAAATGTCACTTCACGGTGAGACAGGGGATCATCGTCTTGGGCCATGAGATTTCGAGGAGAGGCATAGAAGTAGACAAGGCTAAGGTAGAAGTGATTGCTAAACTTCCCACCCAAAAGCATCAAGGATATTAGATCCTTTCTAGGGCATGCTGGGTTCTACCGACGGTTCATTAAGGATTTTAGCAAAATCGCTAAGCCCTTAACCAACCTGCTCGCTAAGGACGTGCACTTTGATTTCAACGATGAGTGTTTTAAATCATGGGGAAGCTTAAGTAAGAACTTATCTCTGCGCCTATCATTTCTGCTCCTAATTGGACCCAGCCATTTGAAATCATGTGTGATGCATCTGATTTTGCTATTGGCGCTGTTCTAGGACAGCGTATTGACAATAGGCAGCACGTGATTTATTACTCGAGCAGGACTTTGAATGACGCCCAACAGAACTATACAACGACTGAGAAGGAATTCTTGGCCGTTGTCTTTGCGTTAGAAAAGTTCCAGCCCTACTTGTTAGGTTCGAAGACGGTGATTTTTATGGATCACTCGGCTCTAAAATACCTCATGACCAAGAAGGAAGCAAAAGCCCGACTGATTCGGTGGATCCTTTTACTTCAAGAATTTGACTTAGAAATTCGGGACAAAGGGGGATAGAAAATGTGGTCGCTGATCATCTCTCACGAATTCCCGATGCACCAACCATCCAAGCTCCGATCAACGAGGATTTCCCAGACGAGCACATCCTAGACATTCTTAAGGAATCCTGGTATGCGGATATTGTTAATTACCTGGCCACGGGACAATTACCCGCTGACTGGACAAAGCAAGACCAAGACCGCTTCTTTGCCCAAGTACGGTACTTCTTCTAGGAAGAAGCGTATCTTTTTAAGTATTGTCCCGATCAAATTATTAGACGGTGCATACCAGAGGAGGAACAGAGGAGTGTGCTCAGCTTTTGCCATGACCTTGCATGCGGAGGACACTTTGGTCCCCATAAGACTGCAAAGAAGGTTCTACAAAGTGGGTTCTACTAGCCCACTTTGTTCAAAAACTCATATCATTTTTGTAAGTCATGAGCAAATTGTCAGAAAATTGGGAAAATTTCAAGAAGAGACATGATGCCCTTAAATCTGATCCTTGAAGTTGAAATTTTTGATGTATGGGGTATCGATTTCATGGGGCCATTCCCCAATTCCTCCGGCAACTAGTTCATTTTGGTTGCTGTAGATTATGTCTCTAAGTGGGTAGAAGCTGTGCCAACTAAGACGAATGACAACAAAGTGGTTGTCAAATTTCTCAAAGAAAACATCTTCTCCCGATTTGGCACCCCTCGAGCGATAATTAGTGATAATGGATCGCATTTCTGCATCAGAATTTTTGAAGCTCTGATGCGAAAATATTCCATCAATCACAAGTTATCGACTCCGTATCATCCCAAACAAGTGGGCAGGTCGAAGTCACCAACCGATAAATCAAGCTCATTCTGGAAAAGACTGTCGGACAAAACCGAAAAGATTGGTCGGTTAAGCTCAATGATGCATTATGGGCTTACCGCACTGCTTTTAAGACAGTTCTAGGGATGTCTCCTTATAGAATCGTGTTTGGAAAAGCCTGTCATCTGCCAGTAGAGTTAGAACACCGGGCCCTCTGGGCCATTAAGCAACTCAACTTTGATCTGACCAAGGCCGGTAAACTTAGGAGACTACAGATTTCAAAATTAGAGGAGATACGGGAATGAAACCTATGAGAATGCCCGAATCACCAAGAGCAGAACTAAACTTTTCCATGACCAAATCATATTCCGGAAAAACTTTACACCAGGAGATAGGGTTCTGCTGTATAACTCTAGGCTTCATATTTTCGCGGGGAAGCTGAAAACTCGTTGGTCAGGACCGTTCATTGTGCGCACTGTTTTCCCACACGGTGTTGTGCTTATTGCAGACCCTAAGAACAATGCGGAATTCAAAGTCAATGGGCAAAGACTGAAGCCCTTCTTGACCACTGAGCCTATGACTCCGGATGATAGTGTGCTGACTCTTTTTACCCCGTCATACACCTAACCACAACAAATAAATAAACAAATAAAAAAATAAAAAAAAACTTGTTTATATGCCAACCCCTTCTATATTTTTTTTTAGCCTATTCGCACTTGGCCGGACCGAGTCCACGAAGACGGTGACATCATTTCTTCCCCTTATTTATTGCATTCACATTTCCATATGCATTCATTGAGGACAATGCATTAGATAGGTGTGTGGGGGGTGCTAACACTTTTTCTTTTTCCTTCTTTAAAAAAACAGATTGAAAAGAAATTTCATACTCTTTATAAAATACCAAAAGATTGTAAGAATTATGGGAACCTTATTAATGAATCTTTATTTTTGCCTAAGTAAACAAGAAAGAGTGGTTTGACTAAAAAGTTAGGAGGGATAAGGAAAATAACTCATACCATTTATTTAGCCTTAATAGAATATGCATAACCCACACACGCATGCTTGGGATTTAGTGACACAACTCTGAAAAAAAAAGAAGAAAAAGAAAATGCTGGATAATTGTGCCTCAAGAAGCATGATTACTCACGCTAAAAAAAAAAATCCTATATACAATAATGTATAAATAAATCTTGATTTCGTGGCCTACTCCACTTGCATATTTGACCTGAAGGTTTTTTCCACCTGGTGCCCTAAGACCAACTGGTTTGGGAGTCATCGGTTTGATATGTGTTACATAAGTGAAGTAGAAAGCCTAATAGAACCAAGAATAATAAGTAATATTAATAAAATTAAATGATATTCAAAGTTGAGTTGAAAAATCCCAAGCACATCACACTTACAAATTATGCATATCTATCTAAAGCAAAATAAAAGAATGAGTTAGAAGTACAAGATCCTTTCTAAATTTAAAGAAAAATCATAATTTCTTCATTTATGAAGGCTAAAATATAAGAGGACTTATGAGGGTTAAACCTAATTCTTATATCATTCGGTCATTTTTACTTAGATGATTGAAAGTTCTTTTAATAAATTAAAAAAAAAAAGAATCTTTCTAACAACTAACTTCTTTTTTTTACTTACTGGATTTTGTGGGTGCAATCCGCTGAAAACCCTCAGAAGACAACACTCCTCCTCTAGGAAAAACCTAGAGGTATAACAGCTTGTTGCACATGCTCAGTGCAATCACATCACCTGCGAAAGTGATGTAATAATGTTCTCATTTTTGTTTTGCTCGGGACGAGCAAAAAGATAAGTGTGGGGTGTGATTAGTCTCTAATTTTGCATAATTTTCATCACATTCTCATATTTATTTCATGTAAAATTTTGCTAATAAAATCTTACTGGCTTGATCCTAGGTCCATGGTGTGCAAATGAAGAAGAAGACCTAAATCACCATTTAATTGGTGATTAAGAGCCTACCAAGTAGCCATTGACTTTAGAGTGAAGATTTTGTCAGCCTAGGGCATCAAATCGAAAATCCAGGAGCTCAGGTGGATAGAAGACAGACTGGGCGATGCACTGCCCAAAACTGGGCGCGCGCCGCCCTACCTGGCCGCGGAAACGCGGCCCTGGCCGTGTTTTTTGCGGCCCTTTGGGCGCGCGCTCCTGCGTTTTGGGCCACGTGCTTCTCACGTGGCCCTCTTTCCCCTGGTGCCTATAAATATCCCCCTGGGTTCTTCAGTTTGAGCAGATCCAGAGTTAGAGCAAGTTTTTGTAATCTTATTTTTAGGTTTGTAGTTGTTGTTGTTGTTCTTCTTCTAGTTATTGTTTTAGCTATTAGAGTGAAAGAGAGAGTGTGTAAGTGTTGTATTAGAAGGGTGACAAGCTAATACAAGTACTACTTCTCTTCCTTCTTTCCATTTACTTGTCTTTGCGATTTGCTTTTACTTCCTTATTGTAGGGTAACTTCCTTCTTCTTCACTCCTTTTCTTTTACTTTGTTGTAGTGTAACTTCCTCTTCCTTGCTAATATATATTTTTTTCATATTTTCTTTTAAGTAGGCAATGTCAAGCCGAAATATTTTTATGATTGCGTGGATGGTTGCTGAGTATTGATTTATGTATTTGGATGGAGAATAAGTGGGCCGATGTTGGCCGAAACTATTTGTGATGGATATTGTATATCATATCAGATTAGTATTTACAAAGGAGGCGTTGCCGAAATTTTCAAAAACTTGGTGATGATTATGATAATCTGTTAGTTTAAAAGAGTGTTTATGATTATTGAGGATATTAGAAATCTAAGACCGTTACATAGATTCCTTATTTACCTCTCTTGATTTGGTTCAACTATATGCCAATTGAAAAGAATGTGCAGAAGTAGATAATACGAATTGTAAGCAATTTTAGGCAACCAAATATTCCTTATATAAAATTTATATAATTGGGTTGGGTTTTTTGAGTGTATACCCTTCAAAAGCATGTCTTTTGCTTATTTGCCATGCAAAACTCTTATTTGCATGTATACCCTTCAAAAATCTATAATTTGGCATCAGTACCCTCATTTTTAGCTTCTTTACCCGTCTTTTAGTTTTAACTCGGGTTTTTCATGAGTTATTGTTAACTCCATATACTTAATTACTATATTATCTTCACCCTAATAATAGATTTTCAAAGATGTGCATTCAAATTTTCAAATATCAAATAATAAAATATTTAAGCAAACTTTCAATTTAAAAAAAGAGATTTCTCTCTCTCTCTCTCTCACTTCTCTTCTATTCTATCCCGAAAAAATTCCTCTCCTTCTCTTGACGAAAACCCACACACGTTATATCTCAAAAAAAAATTCTCATCTTTTCTCTTCTCTCAAGAAAATTCTAATAATATCTTCTTTATTGGCCTAAGGGTATATCACTCTAATCTTGATGATAATTAACTCATGTAGTTATAGTACTAATGATATTATGTTATTTAAGTTTCAGATATTCAATCAAGATCTTAGATGATATTTAGCTTCAAAAATAATGTAAAGTCAAGTTTTGAAGCTAATGCGTTTTGATTCAAGAGCTCAAGCATAAAGATAATATCAGGTACTCAAGAAGGAGTTTAGCTTAAGGAATCAAGTTCGGATCGTGTCAAAGTGGAGAATTAGATCATATCAAAAAAAGATTCTAGTTTGTAAGAAGTTTTAGAATTTGTGTAAAGTATAAATTAGTTTTAATTGCTCAAGCTTTTACACTTACACACACATCAAAGTCCAATATTTATTTTCAAGAATTAGTTTTGGTGTTTTGGTTTTCAAGTTGTTTGAGTTTAAACTTGTAAAAGATTCTATACTTTGCATTTTAAACTCATATTTTGTGTTTATATGGTTTATATCTCAAAAAGAATAAGTTTTATAGTTTGGTATATGTGTTGGATTCTATCCACACATATTAGAGCTTTATTTATTCAAAGAAACTTATTTTGATGAGTTGATTTCATAAGTTTAAGTTTGCTTTTACCAATAGTTGTTTTTATAAAATATTATCAAAAACAAGTTTATATCATTTTATATGTGTATTGGATTCTATTCATACTCATTGGAATTCAATTGAGTTTCAATAGCTTGTTTTTGTATTTATACATTTTTTTTTGGAAAAACTAGATTTCTATTTAAAAAGTTTAGTTTTAGAAAATACGTTTTTTTTCAAAATTAGATTTCTATCTCCTAAAAATATGTTCACATGTTTGTAATATGTACTGATTGTAGATCAGTAGATCACACATATTTGTACTTTAATATATTTACATGAAATTATTTTTGTAAAATGTATTGAGCTTTATTGGAATCTAAATTGGATTTAAAAAGACATTTAAAAATGTAGAAAAATGGTTTTTGGGCTGAGCCCGGTCGACCGGATGTGCACATGCCTAAATATTGTGCATGTCGGTCGACTGACAATTGACCGCAAAGAGTCTCAGTGCTCTCTGTTTGGTTTCGGTCAATCGAGCGATCAACCACCAAAGAGCAATGCTCTCTGGATGTTGGGAATGGTAGATCGTCCGGTCGACCGGCAACGTCAACGGTCATATTTTTTACCGTTGGCGGTCGATCGCCCTGTCGACTGACAGGCTACTTCAGCCTTTGGTTGGACCCCAACGGCTATATTTTTGAGAGGTCTATAAATAGCGCCTTTGTTTTGAGTTTTTGCTAAGATTTTTTTTAAAGAGTTTTACAATCAGATTTCTAGTGCTTCCTTGCCTGCTTCTACATAGTTTTTAAACAAGTTTTTGAGCTTCAAATCCATATTTTTAAGAGAAGTTTTCAAGTGTTTCAAAGTTTTGAAAAATAAAAGAAAAGAAGTTTTTGAGAAATTCAAGTCATGTTCTTTAAGTTTCTATGTCATCATAAAAGTTTTCCCAATTGTTTTCTAAACAGCTTCATTTACAAAAATTTTGTTTTCTCACAAGCTTGAGCTTTCATCTCAAAATCTATCCTATTAGATTCTTGTCTGTGAGAGTGTTTTTTTTTTTGTGATCAAGAAGTTGACTACCAAGTGCTCTACCTTGTATTTGAGAAGTTGGAGGCTGCAGCCTCGGCGAGCTAGTTGATTCGTGTGTGTAGTTATTCTTGCGGGAACAAGTGAGATACTTGCAAGTATGAGAGTTCTTGTAGGTGTTGTGGCAATGAGTGATCTTGCGGGATCAACTCTAGTGGAAATCCTTCACGTGGTGAAGGAGGGGACGTAGAGCAAGTGACCCGAACTTTGAAACAATTCTCCTGTATTTGTGATTGTTTATATCTCTCTTACTCACTTGTGTTTAGATATCTTGCATGATCATATTTTTCATATCTTTATATGCTTGATATAGTTTATTGGGTTTACACTTGTTCGCACCAAGAAAACAAAAGCATCTCAACTCTTAATTAAGAGGAATCTTGAGGAGAAGTTATAGAGCTCTTCATCGAAAATTCAGTTACACTCTTTGGTCATCATTTGTGTGTAAGGTTTAATTAGTATAAAAGTTTTAAATTTCGCATTTGATTAGTACATCACCTATTCACCCATTCTATGTGATTACAAGTAGTATCAGAGCTTGGTATTCTTGATTTGAGTCTAACAATCTACAGTTAAAGATTTTTAGTTTGCTAATCACATTTTTTGTTTACACACATGAATTTTCTTACACCTCCCATGTTTGATATTCTTAACTTCCAAAATTGAAAAATTAAGATGTTTATTTATCTTAAACCCTTAGTATAAATATTTGTCTTGCCACTATTAAAGAATCACACATTAAGAATGACAAACATTTTGATGCTAATACAAAAGTCATTCATACTTTAAAGCTAATGCTAAATGATGAGTATTTATCTAGAGTTTCTAACTTTGATTCGGCTTTTATAGTATGGAACATTTTGATCTCTCTTGGTGAACAAATGCAAAATGATAAGAAGAGAGACTCGAATGAAGGAAGTGATACTTTCGACATGTGCTACATGGTCCAAGGTGATGACCCCCTTGAGGTAAATTCTAATTCCAATTTTGAAGAAAATGACAAAATGTCTTATAATGATCTATGTATGTTTTGCTAAAAACTTCTTGAAAGAAATGATTTGATGAAAATTGAAAACAAAAGTTTAAAGAAAGAAAATGAATTTATGTTGAATGAAAATGATTTCTGAAGAACCAAGTTTTCGAAAATAATTCTTCAAAAATGAGTTTGGTTTTGAAAGAAAATGAATTTTTAAAAAGGAGAATGTTTTCTTATCTTCAAAATTGAATGTTATTTTTGAAGTTAACAATTTTTTGAAAAATCAAGTTAATCCAATTTCTAGAGAAAAATAAATTGCTTTGAAAGAAAAGAATGTTTTATCTATTTTCTTTGAAAATCTTAAAAAGAGTTTCGATTATCATGCTTGTCATGTTTTTCATGCTAATAATGTTTCATCCTCTTCTATTGATAAGAAAGAGATTTATGTTATGAAAAATAAAATTGATTGTTTGAGCTCATCTTGAGCAATTGTGCTTTTAATCATGATAGATTGAAATCTATATTTCGCAAAAAACAAGTTTCACACATGCATGCACATACTTTATGGCATACACATGCATACCATGTTCACACACATGCCAACCATGTATGCTAGAGTGTACACTTGTACACATTATGGCGCCAGGTCGCGCCGCCTTCGACGCTCGGTTATGCCACCCTCGTCAGCCCTTAGCGCCACCCTGTTGGCTGGGATGCTGGCATGGTGAGGAGAAATGGCAGAGAAGAGAGGGTGAAAGAGAGTGTCACGCCCCGCTTCCCAAAATACCTGAAAACGGAGTTGCGATCAAAGTCAGCAACGTATATATGTGAGAAAAATACCTCACATGTACACGCTAAGCCTAAAGTAACCTGAATAAGGTATAAAATCTACTACGATGATATAATAACACTGCAACATAACATATAAATGATCACACATGATAACAGATGGATAAAAGAATAAAATAAGCAATGAAATATAATGAGTCATGAAAGTGATAGGGATAAAGAAAAGACAGAAATACCGAGAAAGGATAATCGAGTAAGAGAACTCCGGCTCACAGGATATCTGTGATTCTCTCCAAATACCTGATCAGTAAGATAACATGCAAAGACTTACATATGCCAATACAGAGAGTCAGAACTCCTAGTAAATATGTAAGAATAAAAGGGAAGGTGCACGTGCATATAACATGTGATCATATATGATACTATCATGAAGACATATTGGAAAAGAAAATAACATGAATAAAATAGTAATAAAAAGAGAGTATAGTACAATGAATCAATTAGTATAGTACCATTATCATGATAACATGTGATACCTAAAAAGTAATGAGGTCGATATGTTACAATCTCCTGTGTCAGATCATGAGTACAGTCAGGTGTCTATTATAACATGTATATATATCAAGTTCAATTTACAATGTCAATGTGAGATTCAATTTTGTTATCAATTATGTCAGTGAACACCAATTGTCACATGTAACATACACATTCCATACTACGCTAATTACACGTGTCAATCAGGGTCCTAAGTTATTGAAACTGATTGGTTGGAGATATTATCTATGTTTTAGGTGGGTCCTGTATATACCCGGGACCACAACTCAGATGCCTGGCGCTGAGCTAGACTGTACCGCCAGGTACTACAGTACAGTAAAACAAAACAGTATGGGATGTCAGTCATCCTGGGGAACCCTGCAGTGGAACCCTATCTCGGTTGTGCAACCTGTATCCTAGGTCCACCCAAAATGCAGACATTGTCTCCTCCATCAATTCTTCAATCCCAGTGTAAGTTATCCATTTACATTATTATTTAATTCAGTTATAACAATTAATATCCATATTACTAGAATACTGAGATGATACGGTGACAGTAACGGTACAGTATAATAGTCAACAGTAATCATATACACTGTGAGCAATAACAATAACAGTTAACAGTAACAGTAACCGTGTATATGATGAACAATAGAACTATACATAGTATTACGGTCTAACAATAATTTCTCAGTAACTTCAGTAACATGAAATAATACCGTAACAAGTTAATTAGGATTTCAAATACTTGGTCAAAATAAGATTATTTGTTTGATTTCTAAGATTAGGAAGAAAATTTGTGAAAGTAATTTAGTCTTGATCTTTACCTTGATAATATATGCATGCTGCCACATCCAGGTAGGGATTTGGATGCGTGTGATTTTGCCCCCTTTTTCCGGCTGGATTTATTGTTTCAGCTCCTAGATTTGACAAAACGGCCTTTGATCTCTGGCTTTAACCGATTGATTTGAGAAGATTTGTTTTAACCAGTTTTCAACTTCTAAGATTTGTCATGATCTGCCCAGATATTCTTATTTCAAATTATTTTTGAATTAATTTAGAATTTTGATGGGCTTTTGGGCTCGTTTCTCATTCATTTCCTTTAGCAATGGGTCTGCATATAAATTAGACAATAACTAAGATTAAAAGCAGAGTTTATTATATAATAAGTATGAGAATGTGACAATGTATGTGCAATATATGTGACCGATCACAAGTCGGGATACTGCTCAATAAACAGTCTCATCTAAAACTGATCAACATCTCATCCACTCATACTAGAAATAACGGCAATGAATCTATCACTTATATAATCTTGATACAGTCATCATGAACATCACATATCAAGCCATGTCAAGGTAATCCGATACGGTAACCACCATCTCAATGAATCAATAATCGTTTCTCTCATCGCTACCAATCTATTTTTTCTCTCACTCTATCAATCTACTCTGATCCTCAAAGTCACCAATAACTGAGATCAAATGATAACTGCTGTCAAATTTTGAATATATAATATGGTCAACGATATCAATGAAACCACTCTGACAATAATTCCGTCTCTAAACTGAATAACAATAATAGCCAGAAATCAATCATAAGAGTAGTCTACTGAATATGTCCTCGAGATCAACTAAAATAATAAATGCCGAGATCACAAATAAAGAATAGAACATCCTCAAGCAATATAGGATCTAAAATAACTCTGTGTCTAATAATTAATATCAATAAGATCATCGATACTCAAACAGTATAATCAGGGTAAAACTAAAAATACTGACAACTATAAATACAACTACATCAATTCATCAGAACACTAATAAAAAACATCTGAAACGAACACTAAGCTCATGTCAATCAACTCAGTAGTATATCCCTCCTCTACATCATCAGTATATTCATCCTTTAAGCCACTGATATATTCAGGTCCCAGCATATAAAGTACATAATCATCTATATCTAACTAACCATCACTATCTAAATCTGATTATGATCATCATACACTCTCACTTCCATTAAACTCATTCACAAGATTCAGAAATCCAAGTAACTAATCAACTATGTATATATATGCACCCGATCAGGTCAACCTAATATACACCTACTCCTCAATCCAAGATTAAGTCCACCACAATCGAGTCTACTAATCAAATCCAATGTAAAGAAATATAACTATCGGGTCAACTCCAACTCTAACTAAGGGGCCGTTTGTTTCGTGTAAAACTCCGTAATTCGTAAATGACTTACTACCCAGTTACAACTACGGCGTTTGTTTGGACCATAATTCGTAAAAGACTTACGTAACTCAACTAACACTCACTTGCAACCCAGTTACCACTCACTTACAGCCCAGTTACAGTTAATTTTGTGGTCATACAAATTTGTAATATTTTTTATATTAATGTTAAAAATTTTTAATATTTAACTTTTTAAATATTTATTTGCAGTATTAAAACTTTTAAAATCACCAAATAGTTAATTTTGTGCTCAACTTTTTTACTTACGACTTATACATTACGATAACCAAACACCGTAAAATACAGTACACTTTCCCACTTTACAATTTTATATTACCAACCAAACACCGTAAAATTTTACATATGTAACTCATTTACAATTGTAAAAGACTTTACCAATTACAACTACGAATTACGGCCAGTTACGACAACCAAACAGACCCTAAGTCAATACCAATCCAAGTATCGGTAAATTGGTCTATCAATGAAGCAACATCCTAACTAAGCCATCCTCAAGATCTAAAGAGTTTCGATCAAAATAATCACTAAATAATAGTCGATAATCACTTCTTATATAATATATCATCTATCCTCAAATATGAACTAGACCAGTCAATTCATAAATCGAAACAAGTAACAGCCTAAGATATACCACAATTAGTCCTAAATCAATAGTGGCAACCAACCATCACATAAAATTACGCTGATAAGCGTTCAGATAAACTGTATAATTAAAGTGTACACTCACTGACATCTCATAAAGTGATACATGTAATCAATTGGTAAAATAAAGCAGATGGTCACATGAAATGACACAAGTAACATATAAATAATACTGGCAACGATAAATAAGAAAATGATAAAAGAACAAACACTCACATGAAATGACGCAATTTTGAACCTGAATCACCATCTAGTTTTTATTGTACGGATCAGTACGAACCTTTGAATCATCCCATGGGTCGGTCTTCGAATCACCATTATTTCGGTCCATAACGGCACAAATCTGAATCTCCTGTAACGATCAAACGGGTTCGTGCTGTAACACGCAACCAACACATATCCATACACTCATACACACTTGTACATACACATACACGTACTCATGCATACACCCAAGCATACATACATATACAAGTATACACATACATACATAATACATTCTTACACATATATTAATATATAAATACATAATATAACAAGCACATAAATATTATATAACATATACATCCATAGTTACAACATACATGAATTAACACATACTCACGCAAACACACCCATGCAAACACATGCAATGAACTCGAGTATGCTCACATAATACATTTAATATATCATACACATACATTCCAATAATTATCACACATCAAAATGCATATTCCCAACATGTAAATATTTACATAACACTTAATTACCTACACACATGCAGAGAAGTGGAGTGGAAGGACTCACAAGAAAGGAGGCACGATCATGGCAAGGGGTTGCTCGCTGGCGGAGGCGAAGGCGGAGGCGGAGGCCGCGGAGGTGATGGAGGAGGTGCATACTTCACTGGAGATAGGAGGAGGGTTGTCGGAGGACTCGCGGAACTCAATGGTGTTCGTTGACGTGCGAAGAAGGAGAGGAGTGTTGCTGGAGAGTGCATACTTCACCGGAGATGGGAGAAGGGTTGCCGGAGGACTCGCGGAGCTCAATGCTGTTCGCTGACACGCGAAGAAGGAGAGGAGTGTTGCTAGAGAGTGCATACTTCACCGGAGATAGGAGAAGGTTGCCGGAGGACTCGCGGAGCTCAATGGTGTTCGCTGACGCGCGAAGAATGAGAGGAGTGCTGCTGGAGAGTGCTGCCAAGGCCTCCAGGAACTACAACATAGGGGGTTGCCATGGGTGTGAAAAATACACTTAGAGGGGGTGAATAGGTGTATGGCTAATCTAATAACAAATGATACGGAATTTAAAAACTAATTGCAACACACTAAGTGTAACCAAAGAGTGTAGCCAATTCCTGATGAAAGGCTCTGGACTAACTTCTTTTGATTCCTCTAAATAAGAGTTGAAGTGCTATATGAAGCTCTCTTGGTTCAACACTAGTGAGGCACACAAACATTATCTAGCATATATGATATGAACAATATTAATCAATGCAAGATAAACAGAGAGAGTTAAGAGATAGTGGATCAAACGTAAACACCAAGATATGTTTCGAGGTTCGAGCCACTGCTCTACGTCCCCGCCTTCACACAAAAGGATTTTCACTATACGTCCACACAGGACGTCCCACACAGAGAACCTCCACTGAGGATTTGGCAAATATAAACTAAGAGTACACAACTCCTCTCTCCAACAAACAGCCTCTACACAAGAGGCAAGGCACAACAACAATCACCTCTACACTTAGAGGGATGGGCACTAAGCCAAACAACAATCACCTCACACTAGAGAGATAAGGCACTAAGCCAAACAATCATAATCACCTCTTCACTTAGAAGGATAGCTACAAACCCAATTGCACAACCTCCTCTACACTTAGAGGGAAAGGCACAAAGTTAAAGCAAAGGAAGGGTTACAACTCTTGGTGGTCTCAATAAAACACAAACCAATTTTTTCACAAAAAAAGATCCTACAGATAGGATAGATATGATGCTCAAGTGTGAGAAAATAAAGTATTTGGAATGAAAATAATAAAGAAAAATACTTGAAAAAATCACAAGATAGATGTTGAAATAAAGATCAAAACCAATTCCAGATACTCTCTTTTTCTTTGATTTTTTGATAGTTTTAAAAACATAAAAGATAAATCTTTTAGCCCAAAAACTCTTGAAAACTTGTTGCTAAAACACTTAAAAAGACGGAAATTTTTTCTCTTAAAATTCTTATAGAAAACAGACCAAGAGGGGCTATTTATAAGCTCTCTCAAAAACTAGTCGTTACAGGCCAAATCAGCAACTGATGTTGTTGTCGGTTGATCGCCCGGTCGACCAGCCAACGGTCGGATTTCTAACTGTTATGCCACGGTCGACCGCCCGGTCGACCAAGGCTGGATCCACAGAGCAGAGCTCTCTGACCGGTCGACCGGCCCTCAAGCCAAAACTGCCTGTGCACCTTTGCGCATATCAGTCGACTGACCGGTCGACCGACTTCTAACTCGGTCGACCATCCAATCGACCGGCAGAAAGCCTAGTCAAACAATTATAAGGATTAAAACTTGGTCTTTTTAACTTTCATAAAATCCCATAAAATCACATAAATTTCACAAAAATAAGTTCTTATAAGATCTTTGAATACCAAATATGTGTGACCAAAATTCAACACATATTACAAACTATTTGAACTATTTTTGTGATTGAAATTAGGCTTTAAAACAAAAAATGTATTTTCCAAAACTTGAATTTTTGAAATGAAAACTATTTTCTCCAAAACTCATATGAATACAAAAACATGATATTGAAACAAATTTGAATCACATTGTATATAGATAGAATCCAATATACATAAAAGATATATATCTATGTTTTTTATAGGAAATCCAAATGGGTTAAACCGTAAGCGAAACATATAGAAACTTGTGTGTGTGTGAACTTGAGCATATCAACACTAACTATATTTACACAAGATCTAAATATAAACTAAACTAAACAAACTGAGGTCTTCTTGTAGAACTCCTTCTCTAAGTCGACTCGATCCAAACGCGATCCAATGATGTTGACTCCAACCGAGTGCTAGATGCGATCTTAATGCTCGAGCTCTTGAATCAATACGTGTTAGCTCCAAAGCTCCTTTGTTGAAGCTAAACACCTACTAAGATCTTGATTAATAACTGAAACTATGTAAACATAAGATCATTAATAAATTATAACTACATGAGTTAATCATCATCAAAACTAGAGTGATGGGCCTTTGAGCCAACAATCTCCCTCTTTTTGATGATGACAAAACTCATGGAGTTATATATACATGGATTAAAGTTAAGCTTCATAGAAGTTCCCTCTTAACTTATGCATAGCAATAAACAAATGGATATTCAATGAATGCTCATAAATCAAACAACATATATATGCATAAATGGAAATAATCATGCATAAACTCACCAAATTCTTTCCCCCTTTTTGGCATAAACGAGGAAATAAAATAAACATGCATATATAAATATCCAAATACTTCACCCCCATTTTGTCAATTCATCACAAATAGGCGAAAACAAATCAAACAGTAAAGTTATATATCGAAACATTATGACACCAATTTATGATGCAAATTGAAAATAAACAAAAAATTTTAAGATACCAAAAGATACCAATTGAAAATATCTTGTAAATATTTGATACAAATAGAAAATGAAATATTGTACATTTTTTTATATCAATTGAAATATATATTATAAATTTTGATACCAATTGAAAGTAAAAAATCAATTGAAAATACAAACTAAATTTTTGAGTAAATACAACTCATTTTGCAATAAGGATATCAAATTGAGAATAATACCAATTTAAGATTATTGATACTAATATTGAAAATGTTAGCATATACCAAATAAGTTATTTTTCATCATAAAGAATGGGAGTAAGATACCAATTGAAAATAAAATAGATTAAAAGATAAAACACAAATTTTTTCCTCACCCTTTATGAAATACTAATAAAAATAATGCATAAGCTTGTATAAAATACCAATTGAAAAATAATTGATATTAAGGAGTAAATCAAGCTTAGCATAGAAATATAATATGTGCTTTAAGATGTAAAGATATTATAGGCACAATCAAATCATATATGTATGAAAATGAAAATACGAATTGAAATTGATATTATTTGAAATTGGAAGCATACATATATAAGAAAACACATATGAGTGTACAAACATAAAAAATATCAATTGTGATACCAATTGAAAAATAATAAGGATCAAGTGTATAACTCATAATTACCTCCCTTTTCATGCACATGTTTAAATAGATTTTCAATAAGAGCATATAAGACATGATCGCCCATCCAACCGCCCTTTGAAGGTAGGGGTTTTCAAAAATATGATTTGAAAATATATTAACATATATGAAAACTCTACCAATTTGAAGAATATGAATTAGTTTAAGATAATTTGAAATAACTAGTTATACATTCTTCAAAACATGAAACCAAATCATATATTTCATGAAACATGCATTTTACACAAAATTAACATTCAAGATATATAAAGCTCAATAAGGTACTCATAAAAAAAAGTAATGAGTAAACACAAATAATGTGAGTGTACAAGAGTCATGTGAAAAGCATAATCATGAAAATAGGCAAAGAAACTCATATGAATTCCTTCTCAAAAATATGAAAATTATCAAAACTAAATAGGCTTCAAGGTATATGTATGTTTTGTCTTAACTAGAAGTATATATACATATCCCAAACACAAATAAGTTCATATAATAATTTTTGCATGAAAAGCAAGTGACTCAAGAATATACATGTATATCTAAAGTTTTGATGAAATTGACATAAACATGAAGCTAAACACATTATCATGAAAAATATGTACGAAAAATAGGGAATACAAGTCCAAATGCACGAATCATCAAAATTAGGTTATACTAGTAAATCTAATGGGTACAAATAAGTAATTAAGTACAAACATATAAGAATCAAATGTGGCTCATTTGTACAAATATATACACAAGTTTTAATGAAAATTATATTTAAACATGTAATCAAAACATGAAGTGCAAAAGCATGAACAAACATGATCATTAAGGTAAATGCATGTACATTAGAGTTTAAGATATACACAATAGTTAAACTAAAGTGAGAACATAAAAATATAAATCCATATAAACATGGGTGTATCTCAAATACTACATGTATATCTCAAGTCTAATTAACTTTGCATTTAACATAATAATCATGAAAAATCAAAACATGCTAACAATTAATAATGAAAGCATGTAAACTAAATAGAAGTTAGAGATAGCTACCAAAACTATTAGGGTTAATTTCTAGATCTCCAAACCATGGTGGTCCTCCTATCAAACTTCCTTGAAGGTGATGCATCCAAAGTAGTGTCCATCAAGCTCAAACGCATCCACCATCAAGGCACCAATACTCTCACATCAAGCGAGATCCCACACCTTTTTCCATTATATTTGCAAAGGGGAAAACTTACAAAAAAGAGTTTGAGGAGCTAAATTACAAGTATTCTTAAAAAGATTACAAGTAGATCTCCTCAGAGATTCTAGAGAAGTGTGCCGATAGGAGTCTGGTCAGCGCGCGACCACTTTGTCCCTTTGACGATGCGAGCGATGAGATTCCCTTCTCGCCTGGTTCGGGGAATCAGAGAACAGAAGGTTGGTAGAACCCTCTTGCTGCTTCTCAAAATCGCCTTCAATAAGGAATTGCTTCTCGCCTGGTTCCGGAGATTCCTTGAGAAGAAGGACGATGTTAGGGTATCAACACCCTGGCTAGAGAAAGCAATTCTCTAAAAGGTCTCTGAATTCGAGAGCGCACGGTGCGTTATGAAGAAGCCTCTGCTTGTGGAGTCCTCTTGTATGCCTATGCGTGCGTATTCGTCTCTGCCTGTACCCCTGGCGGGCTATTTATAAGGAGAGCAAGGGTATAATCGTCCCTTGAAGATATGAAACAGATTGAATCAAATCTGTTTAAATCTGAAAAGTAGCCTTACTGCGAGGCTAGGATCAGCTTCTGCGAAGCTAGAATTGGTAGGTCGGTGGACCTTCTCGATCTGTTTTGATCCTTTCCATATCGTTGGAGGATTTCCCCTGATCTTCTTACTCATTTTAGGAGAGTCAAGAGATTGTGGCAATCAACTGCCAAATTTGATCTCTGATTTGATCTTAATTGGATTTGATCTGATTGGATCCGATCTCATCTGGAGATTTGATTGGTCAAAGGTTGACCATAGCAGACCAATAGCGGAGCCGTCCGCATTGAGCTCATAGCGGAGCTAGAGATGATTTCTGCGAAGTCCGAAAGAAACCCTTTGGCGGAGCTGGAAGTCCTCTGTGGCAAAGTTTGCGATTTATCTTCTTGGCGAGGCTTTGGATGGCTTCAAGGCGAAGTTGGCGGATATTAGCCTCTCAAGCGAGGCTATCCCTTTGAGCTCATGCGATGCTAAGTGTTAGCACCTTAGACCTGCTGAGGTCTGTTTAGAAACAATCTGGGTTCACTGTCTGCTTGCTGGATCAGTGGAGTCCAAGTTGCTTCCTTGTCCCTCGGAGATGGGTGAAAACTGGTCTTCAGCTCGTCTGTCACTTGTCTTTTGTAAATGTCAACAAGTTTAGACATTGTTCGGACCAATGAGAATCTTGTCTTTTTTAAGTGTCAACAAGACCCCCTTCAAAGTTTTCGAAAGTCTGCAATGGCTCAGACTTTGAAACACTTTGAACTGCTTTGATCGGTGGTGTGTGGAGTATGAACGTCGCCATGATGGTTGAGTTCAGCTTCGCATTAAATCCTGCTTTGGGATGTAGATTCGCCAAGGAATCATGTAGACTCGCGTCTGGGTAGCTTTGCGTGCGAGTAGCCCCGCGTCTGGGCTTCCGTAGATATGTTCGCTTGGAGCGCATGTCGCTTTCCCGAGATCAACCGCCGTGGGTCGATTTTCAAGGAGGATTACTCCTTCTCTTGCGCTGACCGGGGAAGATATTCTCCGATTTGCACGTTTCCAAGGGAAGATATTCCCTTTCTTCAAGGCGCCATAAGTGCCTTTTATGAGGGAGACGTTTCTCACTTTGCATGGTTCCAAGGGAAACCGTCCCTGTTCTCAAGGCGCAGTAAATGCCTTAAATGCGCTCGTGCTTCCACGCTTGAGGCGGCAGCGCTCAGGCCGTGGGGCCTATAAATAGGACACTTGAAGTCCTCTGAAGAGAAGTGCTTTGCCTCTCTTCTCTTGGTTTGAAAGAGATACTCAGATCTCTGAACTAGTGGGAATGCCCACTCTGGTCATTATCCGGCCAAGGACCGGTAAGTCTTGATCGTTCAACGACTTCACCGATTTTAGGGAATTCATCTCCCTTGATTCATCTTTAGCAGCTGCTTCAGGGATTAGCTTCCCTTGTTCTCTATTTAACCGATCTATAGAGAAGGATTTTGGCATAGCTTCCCAGTGAAGCTATCATCTTGACTTGATCAGAAAAAGATCACTGCATGTTAAGTCCGCTGCACAGGCAGAACTTGGGACTTGGTATCTTCAAGGTTGAGCCAGTCTTTCCATATAGGTGAAGCTAAGACTGTGTCCCATAGGATCAGTCTGGCTTAGTCATATAGGCGAGGCTTAGACTTGGCGTTTGTTGAGCCAGCCCATCAGTGCTGTGCAGGCAAGGCTTATCCTCTGCTTTACTGAAACTGGATTGCTTAGATCCAAAAGATTTGGCTTAGTTCTTTTGTAGCCTCTCCTGTGCTTAGTTGCTAATCTGTTTTGATTTGCCTTGCAGTGGGCTATGTTCGCCAATCTTGTAACTTAATGGAAGGAACCATAAAATTGCCTTATGCTTCCCCGGTTGAAGCTTTACTTTTAAGCAGGAGGAACAACTTGGGGCGACGGGTGCGTGTCCCAGAGGCTGTTGGCAGCCTTTTATCCGAGGTGATTCGTTCTGAGGTGAGGCTGGCTGCCGCTTTTACCGGAGATGATCCGCTTCAAGATAGTGGGCGTCGCCTGTGGGATCGTCGGCATCATTGCCGACTTTCAACTTTGGTGGCCTTTGGGGGCGATCCACTTCGGGAAAACGGGCCTCACACCCATTAGATCACTGGTATCACTGCCGATTCCCATTATACGTGATCTATCGTGTTGGCGGCGATAGGTTTTTATTGCCAGGCTTCAACAAAAATGGCCTGGCAAGATCTGCCATTTTTGTGGAGAATAATGACCGTGTCCTTGCGGCACCACTGATTACAGTCCTGTGCAGGAGGAAGGCCTTCTTTGTCCAGTCGGTTTGACTTAGAAGCGGACAAAACCACTTGTATGCTTTTTTGCGCACATAATCCTGTTGAACAACTGAATGTGTTGTATGAAACACAACTTTGATGTAATATCAATGTTCTGATTTCTGCTTGCTTTCATTGAGAGTTTGGCCATAGCGGGGCTAAACTGTATGCGGAGTTAAGGACATAGTCCTTTCTTTGAGTGATCTTCGCGAGACTGGCATGTCAGCGCCTTTTTAGAGGGCTAAGGTAAGCCTCTCGGCGAAGTCCTTGAAGGATTGTGCGAAGTCCGCACTTTGCCCCAGTGCGAAGTTAACCCTTAGTGGAGTTGGACCAGCGCTTCTCGGGAAGGCGCTTTGGGCGGCGTTTCGAATTAATTCGAAACGGCGGCATACGCCTTTTCGAGGCCTCGTTTCAGGCGCTGATTGGCCTATAAAAGCCCGATCGGGCTGAGCAGGAAAAGATCTCCTTTTTCAGAGAAATTTTTGACTTTCCCTCTTCCTCTTCCTTCTTCATTCAGAGAGCTTTGAGAACTCTTGTAACTCTTCAATGGCGCCCAAAGACGAGCGGGGAAAGAAGTGGCGACTTCTGCAACGGAGGGTCCTCCTCCTCGTTCGGTCATCGAGCGACCAATCGCCGGTAAGAGACTTTCTCTCCTAATTAGAGACTGCGGTCTTTTTCTTTTAAAGCCAGTATTTGGCTTATCAGGACGATGGGATATGGTCTGTTCTCGTTAGGGAACTCGTTTCCCTGAATTTCCCTATCTTCCTTGTTCAGGGAATTAAGAACTGAATAGTTCTTCTTTAGGCTTCCGTACGAAGCCATTACTTGGGCTGTCTTCGTCCTGTTTGAGGAACAGGACTCGGGTCTGTCCCTTCAGTCATGGCCACGAAGGATGACTCTTGACCATAACACCCTCTTGATGACGTCAGCCCTTAGGGCTATACCACTTCCTGCTCAAGCGAAGTTGGTACTTAGACGTTTTCTGCAAAATGCAGATTTGTTTGCGAGATCAAGCTTTGTCGAGGCTGTCGCCTTACTGGCCTTGCTCACGGGGTGAGGCTATGCCTTAGCGAATCTTATATCTCCATGTCCGCTTGACTGATGAACTAATCATAGTTCTCTTCCCTTTTCTTTGCAGTGCCTTACACCCCTGGTCCCTTGAATAGTCTGTTTGGGATGACCAGCCGAGCGAATGGCAGCATCAGCCTTCAATTCTATGGCCAGGCTTCTCTCTTTAGTGAGCGGAGTTCCGTCGTCCGGGACACGCTTATCCATGGTGGTGATCCGCTCACCATGAGGAGTATTCTAACCACCGCTCCTCTCGAAGACATCGACCGTCGGACTTATAAAAACCCAATTTCATGTTCGGAGACGCCGCGTCTGATCCTGATCGCCAATTGCAGGCAGGCGAAGGACAGTGGATCTTCGAGTTGGATGGCGAGAAGTTTTATCTTCCGTCTAACAAGCGACACTTTCCTTTGTCTTCTTTTGAGTGTGTAACTCAGGCCCGGAAGATGGCGTGGGGCGTGAGCCGAAGTGTCGAGTCCGTCCACGTCGGGAGATTGAAATCTCAGTCTCCTGGTTTTTCAAGGGCGGGCCCTCCTCACAACATAATAGGCTTATATCCTGAAAACGTGTCGCGGGAGCTTCGGGTAGGAGAGAATCCGGCTATGGCGCAGACTTTTGGCACCCAGTTATGCGCAGTTGACGGGAACTATCCTGCCACTGACTTCAGGACTCCTGGTTGGGTTCACCCCCCAAAGACATGGTGGGCGGACTTGACCAACTATATCCTCGCTCACTTCGAGGAGGACTTGGGGAGGTTAAACCTCTATGAGGCCGTCAGGGCGACCTGCTACGGTATTGAGATGAAGGTGGCGTGCTTCTACGCCATCCTTGAGTTGTACTGCCCGGCTTCGGGGACTTTCTTCATCCCGGTTGGCGAGTTGGGCATGGCTTTGCATGAGATGTGGGAAATCTCTGCTCTACCTTTCGGGCCTCTTCCATACGAAGAGTACTTTCCCTGTGAGGCAGAGTTGGCTATTCTGGAGAAACAGGAGCCTGCTTTGCTCGAGACTTATCGGAGTTGATGTGCCACTTGCATATTTGTTCCAGCATCCACGGTGGTGGCAAGGGTAGCTCGAAGAGCTTGAAGAGCTGGGGAAGTTACCTGTTCCCAGACATGAAGAATGCTCCTGAAGCAGCTCATCGCGGAGTTGCTGATGGCGATATTGTTGAACGGATGGAGATGTGTCTCCAAAGGGATATTGTCGTAACAGAAGACGCTGGTCCCTATGAGAAGGGTGATACCCTTCGGAGCTTTCACCATCAAGCCCGTCGGCCTATGTCTCGAAAGGCGCTGCTGGCCGGTTTCTTAACCGTCTGGTTAAAGAAGTGTGTTGTGCCTTCTTCCTCGGGTGACATCATCCACCCGAATGTTCTGCTACCCGCCGTTCGCTTGGCCCATGGCCACCGTCAGGGTCTTCTCCCGCCATGGTGTGCTGTATTCAAAGAGGCCTTCGCGCATTAACGGAGGCTTTCTGCAGGCCACCGGCGACGAGGCGTGGGAAGAGTGCTATTCTGCCTTGTGATGGACCCAATCCTAGGGTGGGTCTACCATACACCTACTTGATGGCGTGGTTCGCCTTACACTGCCCTACTTTGATTGGAGCTGGGGAGGACCCTCTGCAGGGTGTTCGAACGGCGCTTCTCCGCCGATTCGAAGGCTGTTCTTGGATGAAAACCTACGTGGCCAGGCCCGTAAGTAGTACGTCGTCATGACGCTTATGGCCTGTTCCGCTGTTTTTCCTCGCATTCGGGGCGCAGGATACAACGAGGAATTCCGAGATGCGGAGTCGGGGTGGTCTCCCATGAGTCGGGGCGTTTTCGAGTGGCTGGTCAGCATCCGGCCCTCGCACTTGCTTACAGGAGTGGGGATACCTGCTACCTGGAACCCTACGTCCCGAGTCGATTTGCCCGCCAGTTCGGGTACGACCAACTGTATGTGGGCAACCCCAATTCGGACCTGGCTTTCATGGGGAGTCTTATTGATGGGGCCCGTGCCTGGCGGTTCTTTACTGCGGATGGCACTGGGGCGTGGCTACGCACGCCGTTGAAGGATCCCAACCTTCTGACGACCCTGTGCTTTTGTCAATGGTATGCGGCTTCTAACTCCACACCTCCTGGATTCAATGCCAACCGCTCAGGTGTGAAGTTAATCTCTCATCGACTGAAGCGAAAGGCTTCTGAGAGAAAGGAAGGCAAACGGGTTCGTGTCCCTGGCTTGGAGGAGTTCATCGTCGTAGATGATAGCGAGGCTTCTGATGCAGGGAATCCTCGCTTCGAGGCGGGGGCTGGAGCTGATACTCATGCGGCTGGCTCTGGTGTGGTGGGGACATCTTCCCACGACGTGCGGGAGAAGTGGAAGAAGAGGATTCTGACGTCCACTTCAAGAGAAAGCGGGCAAGTAGCTCTCGTAGGAAATCATTGGCGAAGAAGCCCCGTCGTCAAGCTCCTACGATTGTCGTAGAGGGTTATCCCTTTACATCGATTCCTCCTGCTGCCCCATTAGCAGCTGAACCGTCGATTGCTGAACCGACTAGTGGTGAATTCGCTCCAGGTCTGGGTAAGATTAACCTTGTCCATATAATACGCCTTTGGTGTGTTCCAAATAACTCATCCTTTGTTTCTTGTTGCAGGAGCCGAGGCGGCTGGAGAGCAAGGGGAACATTATGATCCCCTATTCACTTATGGGGCTGCAGCCGGTTCCCCTGCTCACTCGGAAGAGTCTGGGAGTGGCGCGGCTGATGTTGGTCCTTCAGGCGTTGGGACTTCTAAAGGAAGTCCTGAGGCATCGAGCTCTATCGGGTGGTCCACAGGATACTCGGCAAGTGAAAGCGAGCCGGCTATTCGTGTTGATTCTGCCAAAAATTTTCCGATGGAGCCTCTGGAGACTGATGTGGCTGGCAAGACGTTTGAGGCGACGTCATCTTATGGTATTGTCGTAACCTCTTGGTTTCTCCTGCATGCGATGTTCCGACTGACCGTAGTCTTGTTACAGGTGTCCGGCCTCAAGATGCATCAGCTTCGAGGGGACCAGGTGATTTCCCTGAAGAGTCAAGGGGTGATATGAGCGCTTCGACCGCGGCGGATGCTGCTGTGTTGGATGCGCTGTATGGCGACCTGCCTTCTTATCAGCCCAAATCAGCTGAAGGACCAGAGGTTGAAGGGGCGGCAGTCCCGGAGGTATCCTCACTCCCAATCACATCAACGAGTGAGGTGCCAACTGTTTTGCTGAGTGCGGCACTGAGGGTGATCGCAAGCCCTACTTCTCCAACCCTGGTGGTTGAGCCTGCTGCTCAAGAGGTGGTTGCCAGTCCTACCTCCGCGGTAGCTGGCGTGCTGGTTTCGATGAGGACTCCGCCGAGATCGCCTTCGGCTAGTCCTGCTACTGTCAGTGTTCCCGCTGCTTCTTCCGCGACGGTGTTGACTAGGCTGGTAGATTACTCTGAGGTTTCCTCCCTGCCAGAAATGGCTGAGGCCGAGAATGATTACATAGGTGACCTGGTCGATAGCTTTTATAGAAGCTTGGAGCGAACTATCGACCTAGTTTTGAAGGGCTCGCCTGTACCATTCTCAAAGCTGAAGGTGGTCCTCTCCCGTGACATTGAGAGCATTCGGGACTTTGAGGGGTATCATCAGGCTGCTGCTTTAGAACTCCTGGTGGATGAACTTGAGAAGGCTGTAGAGGAGTGGCGCCGTCTCTATCGCTCAGACCCGGCGTCCTTAGCTGATGAGCGGCTCGCCTGTCTTGTTGCCCGAAAGCACGAGGCCCGGCTTGCTGCTCAAGAGGCTGCTAAGACCGTCTCTTCTGATTTGAAATCCTTGGAAACAAGGCAAGCGGAGGTTGGAAGTGCAATTGACGCCTCCACTAGTGCTCTTCTTGGCGCTGAGGATAAGATTGCGAAGGCTGAGGAAATGATCAAGAAAGCAAATCTCCTCTTATCCAAGGCCATACCGGTGCGTCTTGAGGAAACTACGCGGCTTGAACAACTCAAAGCTCAGAGTGAGGAGCTTGCGCGGCAGGAGTTGTCACAGAGGGCAACTTTGGTGGAAGTTGAAGCTCGTCTGGCCCAGGCGGTGGACTTTGATGAGGCTGAGCTGAGGTCACAAGCGCTTGCCCAGGCTGCTGATGACAGGAAGACGAGGCTAAACGCCCTCGGAGAGCGGCTCAGATCGTACAATGTACGCTTGTAGCTCCATGTACTTTATCCTCTTGAGCTGAATGAAAATTCTTTTTCTTTTGTCGAATCTTCAATCTTGTTCTTCTTTTTGGATTGCGATTCTGAATTGTAGTGCAATTCCTTGAGAACATAATTCTTGTTGGGTTGGATAATGAGACTTGGCTATCTTTCAGTTCAGAGGTCGCAATGACATAACTGGTTGAGACGCCACCAAGCTCAAAGCTAGCCCTTTGCGGGGCTAAAGAGAGGGGAGGTACTTGCCTTTTGTAGATGTCAGCAAGTATCAGGATTGAGATTTGGCTGTCTGCTGGTTCAGAGGTCGCAATGACGTAACCGATTGAGACGTCACCAAGCTTCAAAGAAGGTGATACTTGGCTATCTGCCAGTTCAGAGGTCGCAATGACATAACTGGTTGAGAAGCCACCAAGCTTCAAAATTTGGTGAAACTTGGCTATCTGCCAGTTCAGAGGTCGCAATGACATAACTGGTTGAGAAGCCACCAAGCTTCAAAAATTGGTGATACTTGTATTTTGTAAATGTCAACGAGTATCGAGACCTGTCTTTTGTAAATGTCAACAGGGCTCGGAATTGAGACTTAGCTGTCTGCTGGTTCAGAGGTCGCAATGACATATCCGGATGAGACGCCACCAAGCTTCAAAAATTGGTGATACTCGTCTTTTATAAATGTCAACGAGTATCGAGACCTGTCTTTTGTAAATGTCAACAGGGCTCGGAATTGAGACTTAGCTGTCTGCTGGTTCAGAGGTCGCAATGACATAACCGGATGAGACGCCACCAAGCTTCAAAAATTAGTGATACTCGTCTTTTGTAAATGTCGACGAGTATCGAGACCTGTCTTTTGTAAATGTCAACAGGGCTCGGAATTGAGACTTAGCTGTCTGCTGGTTCAGAGGTCGCAATGACATAACCGGATGAGACGCCACCAAGCTTCAAAAATTGGTGATACTCGTCTTTTGTAAATGTCGACGAGTATCGAGACCTGTCTTTTGTAAATGTCAACAGGGCTCGGAATTGAGACTTAGCTGTCTGTTGGTTCAGAGGTCGCAATGACATAACCGGATGAGACGCCACCAAGCTTCAACAATTGGTGATACTCGTCTTTTGTAAATGTCGACGAGTATCGAGACCTGTCTTTTGTAAATGTCAACAGGGCTCGGAATTGAGACTTAGCTGTCTGCTGGTTCAGAGGTCGCAATGACATAACCGGATGAGACGCCACCAAGCTCAAAAATTGGTGATACTCGTCTTTTGTAAATGTCGACGAGTATCGAGACCTGTCTTTTGTAAATGTCAACAGGCTCGGAATTGAGACTTAGCTTCTGCTGGTTCAGAGGTCGCAATGACATATCCGGATGAGACGCCACCAAGCTTCAAAAATTGGTGATACTCGTCTTTTGTAAATGTCAACGAGTATCGAGACCTGTCTTTTGTAAATGTCAACAGGGCTCGGAATTGAGACTTGTCTTTTGTAAATGTCAACAAGCTCAAAATTGAGACTTGGCTGTCTGCTGGTTCAGAGGTCGCAATGACATAACCGATGAGACGCCACCAAGCTCAAAAATTGATGATACTCGTCTTTTGTAAATGTCAACGAGTATCGAGACCTGTCTTTTGTAAATGTCAACAGGGCTCGGAATTGAGACTTGTCTTTTGTAAATGTCAACAAGCTCAAAATTGAGACTTGGCTGTCTGCTGGTTCAGAGGTCGCAATGACATAACCGGATGAGACGCCACCAAGCTCAAAAATTGGTGATATTCGTCTTTTGTAAATGTCAACGAGTATCGAGTTTGTAGTGGAATTTGGAAGAAGTCTCGTTTTCACGGGGAGAAACGAGGGAATTGCTGTCATAGGTTTAATGTTAACGTAACAGCGGAGTGTATATGTGGTCTTACCATTCTATGGATGAGAATTGGTAAGTGATTTTGGAGAGGGAATCAAATGGGAACGGGTCCCTTAGGATTTTTAGCAAATCCCCAGCTGTCAACGGGTTTGATATGCCTTTACCAACTACCGTTTGAATAGGGCTAGCCATGCTATTCCCCTCAGCATGATGAGTTGTCGAGGACTTATGTTGGGCTTACAGGCCAACATTTTCCTCTATCCTTAATCGTTAAAGGATATTGGATTATCAGGTTAATGTTTGCATAACCTTGATTCCCCTTTAGGATAACCGGTGCGCGGCCAGGTTCCTGCTGGTTTTTGGCTGTATGACCTCACTTGGAGGAAGAGAAAGGCTCTCTTTGTGTGTGCTCCAGACACGGAGATCTTGATCAAAGGTGTAGTGTTAACTTGATCAAGAGAAGGATCCTTGATTAAGGATAATATTTCTTTAAAAACTTGCCATTGATCGGCATCATGAGTAGGTCGCCCTCTGCAGTCGTGAGGCGGTATGCTCCATTTGAATAGACTGTTTCTATTACAAACGGTCCTTCCCATTTAGGCTGAACTTTGCCTTTGGTCTTGTGTGTCATAATCATCGGTCGTCTGACGGTTAAGACCAGGTCTCCTTTCTGGAAGACTCTCTGTTTGACCTTCTTATTGAAGGCTTTTGAGATTCGAGCTTGATATAGCTCGATATGCTGCTGAGCTTGTAGTCGCTTCTCGTCCAAAGCTTCGAGCTCTTGAAGGCGTAGGCGATCATTGTCCTCTAATGTGCACTTGGTGGTCAGAGCAACACGCAACGATGGCATCTGGATTTCTAATGGGAGGACTGCTTCGCACCCATATACCAGGAAAAAAGGCGTATTGCCTGTCGGTGTCCGCACTGTGGTTCGGTAGGCCCAAAGACATTCACCGAGCTTTTCGTCCCAATCTCTCTTATTCGAGGAGACGAATTTCTTGAGCAGCTTGATGATTGTTTTGTTGAATGCTTCCGCCAAGCCATTGGCAGCAGGATTATAGGCAGTTGAAGCCACATTCTGAATTCGATATTTATCGCAGAACCGATAGAATACTTGGCTTATGAATTGAGGACCGTTGTCGTGGATGATCCGCCTAGGGACACCAAATCGATGAATGACATGGTGCTTGATGAAGTTAACCACATTAGAGGTTTTGACTTCAAGCAGTGGTATAGCTTCTGCCCACTTTGAAAAGTAGTCGGTTATTGCAAGGATAAACCGGTGACCTCTTGCCGAAGAGGGGCTGATTGGCCCTACGACATCTATTCCCCATGCTTCAAATGGCCATGAAGCAACAGTCGGGTGGAGCAGCTCTGAAGGCTGGTGTATGAAATCTGCATGAATCTGACATGCTTTATACCTTCGTGCATATTGGATGGCGTCGGCTATCATGGTTGGCCAGTAATATCCAAGCCTATGCAACCTGTCTTTAAGTTTAGGACCTGGCTGATGAGCTCCACAAGTACCGTCGTGCGCTTCTTGGAGAGCTTCCTGTGCCTCTAAATGAGAAAGGCAACAGAGGAGAACACCGTCATATGAACGACGGTAAAGTGTCTTCAAAGTCGGATCATAGTAGAAACGGAGAGACCTTCGTCTGACGGACGCCGCTTCTTTAGGATCGTCTGGAAGCAGACCGTGCAAAGCATAGTCAATGAGAGGAAAGCGCCAATCTCTCGGCTCAAGGTCCGTGGAGACATTATAAACTTCTCGAGTTCTTAGCATGTGCTTGGAGCATACAAGATGTCGAGTTGCGACTGTGAGGTGATACTCGGTGTCTGCCGGTAAGGTTAGAGTTGTTGCTAATGCAGCAAGGGCGTCCGCCTTGATATTTTGAGATCGGGACACGTGCCCGATGTAGAAACCTTCAAATAGGTTAGCCAACTCGAGGGCTGTATGGTAATAAGGCACCAAGTCCTCATGGCGGACTTCATATTCTCCTTTAACCTGATTGATGATCAGCTTTGAATCGCCATAGGCTTCAAGGTAGTGTACCCCCATTCCGTGGGCGAGTTGAAGGCCGATGAGCAGAGCATTATATTCCGCTACATTTTTGGAGCATGATTCTGTCAGAGAAAATGCTCGGGGAAGAACATGGTTCTGCGGGGAGATAAACACAACCCCCACTCCGGCAATAATCCTGCCTTTAGGGCCCATTCGCGATGCTCCATCGAAGAACATCTGCCACACTTCCTCTTCTGAGGTTGCATAAGACTCGAAGACTTCATCAGGGATATCTTCGTGAAGTTTTGAATGTTCCGGAACTGGATGAGCAGCCAAGAACTCTGCAAGGGCCTGGCCTTTGACCGCCTTCTGAGGGATGAAGGTCATGTCATATTGAGACAATAAAAGTGCCCACTTAGCCAGTCTTGAATTCAATGATCCTGGCTTTGTCATAAGAAGACGCAATGGGTTTACTCTGGAGATGACATGTATGGTTTGGCCAACCAAATAATGTCGTGTCTTCTGAACAGCGAAGACGAGAGCTAAACACTCTTTCTCGATAGGGTTGTAGCGAGATTCCACTCCTATGAGAGTTCTGCTCAGATAATAAATGGCCTGCTCGTGGCCATTGTCGTCCTTTTGAGCGAGGAGGGCACCGAGGGAGTAGTCCAGAGCTTTTACATAAAACAAAAACGGTTTTCCTGATGTAGGGGCCACTAAGACTGGAGGTTTTGTGAGGTACCTCTTGATGTCTTCATAAGCTTCCTGGCAAGCTTGATCCCATACGAAGGAAGCACCCTTTTTCATGAGCCGGGTGAATGGTTGACAGCGGCCTGAGAGATTTGCGATGAATCTCCTAATATAAGCCAGCCTGCCTTGCAAGCCTCTAAGCTCTTTGAGATTCCTCGGTGGATGCATGCTCTGAATGGCTTTGACTTTGTCTGGGTCAAGATGAATCCCTTTTGATGTGACAATAAACCCAAGGAACTTGCCACTTGACACTCCCAAGAAGGATTTTGTCGGGTTCATTTTCAGTTGATGAGCCCGCATTATGTCGAACATCGTTCTCAGGTCGCGAAGATGTTCATTCTTGTTGCGGCTTTTGACGGCAATGTCGTCGACATAGCACTCCACTGTTTTTCGGAGATGATCGCGGAAGATTGTACTCATTGCCCGCTGATAGGTTGCTCCAGCGTTTTTCAGTCCGAAGGGCATTACAGTGTAGCAGTATACCCCCAATGGCGTTCGGAACGAAGTATGCTTCTCGTCGTCGGGATACATCTTAATCTGGTTGTATCCTGAAAAGCCGTCCATGAAAGACATCCTTTCGAACCCGCATGTATTGTCGATCATGACATCGGTGATGGGCAGTGGGAATTCGTCTTTAGGACAGGCCGTATTGAGATCACGGTAGTCGATGCAGATCCGTATTTTTCCGTTCTTCTTGAGGACGGGGACTATATTAGCCACCCAATCTGGATGTTGCTCCTCCCGGATGAAGCCACATGCAATGAGCTTGTGAACTTCGGCTTCAATAGCTTCCATAATGTTCGGGCGAAACTGACGTTGTTGCTGTTTGACTGGCTTGACGTCAGGTTTAATGTTCAGACGGTGCATAGCGACCTGTGGATCAAGTCCGGGCATATCTTCGTAGCTCCATGCGAAGACATCTATATACTCCTTTATGAGTATTATCAATTCTTCCCTTTCTGTAAGTGATAGACTTTCACTTATAATGATGGGCTTGGGATGGTCTTGACTTTCCAAGTTGACCTGCATCACCTTGTCTTCAGTAGGTGGCTCGCGCAATTCGAATCTCTTTTCCCACTGGAGGTCTAATTGCTGGGCCCATAGTTCCTCATTAGTAGCTTCAGCGGGCTCCGCTTGACTGCTTGAGGTCATATTGACAGTGAGATTCTCGAACACCATTCCCACACTGACGTCTGAGTCCCACTCGGAGGATGAGGCTGAATGTGATAGAATTGGTTCATCGTCTTTGACTTGAACGGTTGCTGACGATGTGGGTGTAACATACCCTAACCCCCTGCGTGTACTATCATAGTAATTTGCACGCTTCCCTTTTGGGACAAAATTACGCATCAAGCTGCGCCTTCCTTTTCCAAAGTTCAAGCCGCCTCCATGCATCAAATCATATCCCATTTTCTTCATAATGTGGCGTGTTGGCCGCGCATAATGGAAGAACTGTGGGGCGTCTGAGTCTGAGCTCGAATCTGGAGTTGTGGGTCCCCGTGGCTGGGTTCTACCAAAGATTATCGGCGACTGACCTTGTTTGGACGGAGGGATCACCAGTGTGGCCCCCTCTATAGCTTCCACAGATGTGCTGGCTACACTTGGCTCATGTACGGGTACATGCAGAGAGCCATCCGTAATGGATTTAATCAACCCAGTACTCGCAGGATAATCAAAAGAAATATTATCATTAATTACCCATTCACCTTCATCCTCTGAAGGAATATTACATAGGGGATTATTGAGACATGCTATAATTGGTTCACCAATCAGAATGGCTGGCATGCCTGTTTCGGATTCTGAATCCGCCTCATTGCCGCTTTCATCATCGTCCGACAACGGTTCTTTGAGTGCTCCACCGGCCTCTTGATACAGGAGAGCGTCAGTGAAGTAATTTTCCACCCCTTTGAATGGTTGCTTTTCAGCGAAGACAGTTCGTACTGTCGCATCATCTTCAACATATTTGAAGCATTGATGGAGGGTGGAAGGGACGATCCAGTTGGCATGGATCCATGGTCGTCCTAGCAGCAGGTTATATGAAGTGTCAGCATCAATGACATAGCATGTCGCTTCTGACTTCAGACTCCCGATTCTGCAACAGAGCCGAATTTTCCCAAGTGGGTGACTGCTTCCGGCGTTGAAACCGTATATTGTAGTAGTGGTTGCGGACAACCTGTACAATGGTATGCCGAGGAAGTAGAGAAGCCTTTTGGGATGATGCTGAGTGCAGACCCCGGATCGACTTGTATTCTCTCGATGCACGTTGAACCGATATATCCGGTGTAGTACAGAGGTCGATCGTGCTTGTTGTCTTTGAGAAGCATATCTTTTGCCGCGAAGGTAATAGCGGGCACCTTTGATTGTGCATGATGACATTCTGGGCAAGGAGACTGAAAGTCGTCGTTAGGGATTTCAGGCATACATGTCAGAAAGGATTCTGAATTGGCTAGCGCATCCCTGAGTGCTTCTCTTGTCTCTTTCGAGAGGCGAAGGAGCTCGTGTATAGTGATACGAGCTGGGATATTGGCCAGCTGAGCCAATATGTTAAAGCGAAAGGGCGTATCAAACCCTTGGCCTGGTGGTTTCTTCAACACGTGGTCGAATCGTACCTCCTTAGGCCTCTCTTTTCCCTTGGTTGGGATTGGAGTGGATGCTGGTATTTGTACTGACGTCGTTTGCTGTTGTATCTCGTCAGTAGACTTTTCATACTGCCTCAAGTATGATTTTCCGGATCGGGTGCCCGTCTGTTGAGGCGCATCGGCTTGCGCTGCGCAAGCATGCTATTCTCCTTCAGAATCACTGAGGGAAGCCGATGTCAGATTGCCATCGTCTGGCAGGATGGAGATGACATTGCAAGACTTGCCCTTTGAGTTGGGCTGCTTTGGATCCCGCTGTACGTCTTGGACGAGGTCTGGATGTATCCACATGACTTCTCCTGTCTCCAATGTTAAGGGAACAAGACCCTTATTATCTTGAGCTGTAGCTGGAGGATGCTTGACTTCCAACCGTGGCGCAGGGACGGAATAAGTCACGTCAGGAACTGTGACCTTTGGAGCTTTGCCGAACTCAAGAGTTACCATATTGGCAGTGACTTTCTTCTGCTCCGTCTTCAATGTCAGAACCCCGGCATCGACCAGGGCTTGTATTCTGTCCTTGAGGACATAACACTTGTCAGTAGGTGGTGGATCATCCTGTGGTAGAGGCAGTATTTAGGGTCGTTTGTGCGCCCTATCTCATTGGGGCGCCGAGCATCTGGCAGCTTCATTTTGTTCCCTTTGTGGAGCAGATGGAATATCGTGACCACCTGATCGTCTTTGAAGGAGTACTGCTTTGGAGGGAACTTGGGCTCCTGATTGTTGAAGCCGCTCTTCCTGGCTTTTGACTGCACATCTCCGGATAACTCTACAGACATAGTCTCTTTGCCTTTAGCTTGAGAAGATTGCGGTAGGTCGCCACGCCCTTTGTTGTTCATCCCCCACTTGCCTCTAGGGGCGGATGGTTCGAACTTTTTAGCCGACTTCTCGGCTATCTCAGCTTGTTCGACCAATTCCTCCAAGTGTGGGCTTTGACAGCCCCCATGCGAACTTCGACTTGGTCTAGGAAGTTGTGTCTGCATGTCTGTAAGAGCATGGGTAATGGCATCCCTGCTGGGCACATCAAGGATAAGTTTCTGAACCGTTCAATGTAGTCACGGACAGATTCGCCCTTCTTCTGTACAGTGGAGAGGAGTTTATCCATGGTTACTTCGGTATCATCCTCATAGAAATGAGAGGAACCGAGTTTCCAGGTCGATCTAGGAGTTGATAGAGCCCGGGGAAGACTGCGAAACTAGTCAAATGCCACCCCTTTAAGGTGCCAATGAAAAGCCTAGCCATGATGGCATCATTGCTTATAACATTACCAGTCTGAGACCGGAAATAGTAGATGTGCTGATTTGGCGAGCTCTTTCCATCATAGGTATGCAACGTTGGCGGTTTGAACTTCGGTGGATATGGCACCGAATCCCACTCCAGCGGATAAGGACGGACTGCCCCTACCTTCTTTAATTCATCCCTCTGAGCTAGGGATGCGATTTGAGCTTGGAGGCCCTTAAGGACTTCAGCGTCTAAGGAAGAACCCTCCTTGGATTTCTCCGTCTTTGGCTGCTCATTGCTGAAGTGTTCCTCCTCATCGTGATTGCTCCCGGCATCATTGTTATTCCGGTTACTGAGGAGTTGAGCAAGCATCTGTTGAATATTGTCCAGAGCCTCTTGCTGAATCTTGGAAGTTTGCTCCTGAGCTTCCAGGCACCGACGAAGATCGTCGTTGACGTTATCAGCCATATTGACTGATGCTGTCTGTTCGCACTGAACTGACTGTCGCCGAAGAGGCATACCCACTATCTTCATCTTCCTCGTCCGATGATTGGAGTGATCTCCTGGGTTCTGGCGAGGCTAGGGCCGTCGAGGAAGAAGGCTGTTCATAAGTGTAGGGTATCGCCACCCTGGATCTGGTGTTTCGGAAAACACCTTCTTCATGCACCAAGACTTCGCCTAAGCCTGGGCTGTAATCTGGATCTGGGGACTCTCGTCCTCTTCCGGTCATGTTGACGGATGCGGAGGGCAGATCTCGTGAGATGCTCCTTCTGCGATGCCTCATCGGGGTTTGTACCGATAGTCGATCAAAGACTGACCGTCGTCTTGGAGGAGTGGCGGGGATTGGTCCCAGCCGGCAATGGATGGAGTGGAGTGTCACCAGCTGACATCCCACTTGTCGACAACAGGGGGAAGAGGTTTGTCTATCCGTCAACAATTTTCTCAAATCAGACCCGGTTGGGTCTCTGCAATCGAGCGCGAAGGCTCTTTTGGGTCGCACATAGGACGATGTCCTGCTCCTTTTATCCCTGCAGATAGGATTAGCACTAAATAGTGCTTTGGTTCTAGCTTCGCCATCAGACGCGAACTTAGTGCTTGACGCACTGGAAAGCGGAGCACGCTGTGGTGCTTTACCCGCTATGCTGCTGCGAAGGCAATTAGCCTTAGATAGTACTTTGGCTTCAGCTTCGCGGTCATGGACCCTGCGCGTACGCTGTGGTACAGTAGCTTCGCTCGTGAGAACGAGGCCGGCGCAAGGCATTGCTGCTCTTAAATTGGACGACGGTATGATTGCCGTCGTAGCTTTATGATTGGAGCAGACAGGCATCCTGCCTTTTTCTTGGCGAGAGAGGCGCGGTTTAGGCGTAGCTACGCCTGAAGTTTCGGTTGAAGACTCCTATTTAGGCTTCCATATCCGCCTTGGCAGAGGAGGCTTAGATTCGCAGGAATCTGATTAGCCACATACGAGGCTGAGGAGTGTTGGCAGAATTCTGCTTCCGGTTTCTGATTTGAAACCTTGGTCGTGGAAACCCTCCTATGCTTCCGTGCTCGAAGCATTGGGCCACCCCCAGAGAGGACTTCTTCAAATCTTCCTTGATCGAACTGAACCACCAAGTTCTCACAAGTAAAGGAATCAGACTGCGGACGTGCTTCCTTGTTGCGCCAAATAACCGCAGTAGGTTCACAGAGAACCTTTTCTGTCTCCGCAGAGACTTTCCTTGAAGATTTAGCCAGAGGGGCTCTGGCTGCACCGGCTTTTCTGAATTCAGAGTTAGACCCGAAGGTCTGTTCGTCGCATTGCGACACTTGATTCTCGACAGTGGAGAATTTCTTGAAATAACACCTAGAGGGGGGTGAATAGGTGTTGGCTAATCTAATGGTCACTTAATGCCAAATGATGCGGAATTAAACTAAGATGACCAAAATAAAACTTCTTTTATTTTAAACACTTATGTATAACACAAGAGTGTTGCCGAATTCCCTTTGCAGGGCTCTGGACAAGCTCCTCTAAATTCCCCCTTATTGGGTTGAGGTGCCGCGTTGGCTCTCTTGGTTGAATACAAGTGTTAGCAAGCAATCCCACGCAAGTATATATCAATTATGCACAAAGTATATCTAGCATGAAAGATAAGACAAGTAATAAGCATGCAAGATATAATAAAGAACAAGGGGAGAGAGAGAGAGAGAGAGATAGCAATCGCAAACACAAAGGGTTTGTTTCGAGGTTCGAGCACACTTGCTCTACATCCCCGCCTTCGACACACGAAGGTTTTCCACTATGCAAGATCCCAATGGATCTCTCCCCGGTGCCGCAACACCTACAATCCCTCGGACTCCCAAGTCCCGTACACACGCAAGCTTCACAAGTTCGCCGAGGCCGCACCTCAAACCTCCAAGAGTTCACAACCGAACTCTAACCACCAACGAGCACACTTGGCCGTCTCCTCAAAGAACAAAGAAAAGATCTTTGGTGATCACAACACTTGATCACCTAAAGAGCACTCTCACTACAACACACCTATAGGATGAATAGACAATGGATAGCTCAAGTGTGGTGTGAGAAAGCAAGGAAAGAAAGCTATGATGAAAAACTCAAAGAATCACTTAAACACTTGTGATAAAATCTTCCTTTTAGATTGGAAGTATTTGCACTCAAATTTTTGGAGAAAACTCTTTTAAAAGTATCAGAAAAACTGGCTCAAAGCTCTCCTAAAATCTTAGCTTCAAACAATGAGAAGAACCCCCAATTTATAGGCCAGAAAAATATAGCCGTTGGGATCTGTCAGAGCTGACGGTCGACCGCCCGGTCGACCGCCAACGGTCGAAAATCCGACCGTTGGAGCCTCCGGTCGACCGCCCGGTCGACCCAGAAATCCAGAGAGCAGAACTCTCTGCAGCGGTCGACCGTACGGTCGACCGGACCACTGTGCTGACAACGTGCACAAGGCTGTGCACGTCGGTCGACCGTACGGTCGACCCGACCTAGCTGCGGTCGACCGCCCGGTCGACCGATTTGGCCTGTCAGTCAGTCCTCAGACTGCACAGTTAAGGGATTTGGAAAAAGGTCTTTTAACTTAATAAAAATCCTAAATTCTCAGTAAATCTAAAAAATAGTTTCAAACAAAATAAAAACTGTTTTCTAAAAACATGTTTTTCTAAAACTTGTTTTTCCATAACTTCTCAAATACAAAAACAAGATATTTTGAACTTATTAAAGCATAGTGTGTATGGATATGATCCACTACACAATCAATATGAAATATCTATGTTTTTGACATTAAGCATAAATCTTGATTTTGGTTAAAAGATATGTATCATAGAAATACCAAAAATCAAGTAGTATTTTTCCAAAATGAAAAATCTTTTCTAGTCATAAAAATTCTTTTATGAAAGCAATTTTATCAAGAGTGTGTGTGTGATATAGGCTTGAGCAATCCACCAATCTATTCTATCCTTTACATATTTACTAAAACAAAAACTAAATCTTATACCTAGACACAAGTCTTGATCTTGAAGTCTTCCCTTGAAGTCTTCTCATCTCCTTGACTTGGTCCAAGCTTGATCCAAAAGCTCCTTGGATCACAATATGCAAGCTCCAAATCTTGACATTTTATCCTTTGTTGAGCTATGCACCTACTAAGATCTTGATCATAAATCTGTCACTAATTAAACACAAGATCATTAGTAAATATAACTACATGAGTTGATCATCATCAAAACTAGGGTGATAGGCCTTTGGGCCAACATTTCTTCCCCAGCGGAGTCGCCATCTTGTTTTCCATTATGTTTGCAAAGGGGAAAACTTACAAAAAAGAGTTTGAGGAGCTAAATTACAAGTATTCTTAAAAAGATTACAAGTAGATCTCCTCAGAGATTCTGGAGAAGTGTGCCGATAGGAGTCTGGTCAGCGCGCGACCACTTTGTCCCTTTAACGATGCGAGCGATGAGATTCCCTTCTCGCCTGGTTCGGGGATCAGAGAACAAAGATTGGTAGAACCCTCTTGCTGCTTCTCAAAATCGCCTTCAATAAGGAATTCCTTCTCGCCTGGTTCCGGAGATTCCTTGATAAGAAGGACGATGTTAGGGTATCAACACCCTGGCTAGAGAAAGCAATTCTCTAAAAGGTCTCTGAATTCGAGAGCGCACGGTGCGTTATGAAGAAGCCTCTGCTTGTGGAGTCCTCTTGTATGCCTATGCGTGCATATTCGTCTCTGCCTGTACCCCTGGCGGGCTATTTATAAGGAGAGCAAGGGTATAATCGTCCCTTGAAGATATGAAAACAGATTGAATCAAATCTGTTTAAATCTGGAAAGTAGCCTTGCTGCGAGGCTAGGATCAGCTTCTGCGAAGCTAGAATTGGCAGGTCGGTGGACCTTCTCGATCTGTTTTGATCCTTTCCATATCGTTGGAGGATTTTCCCTGATCTTCTTACTCGTTTTAGGAGAGTCAAGAGATTGAGGCAATCAACTGCCAAATTTGATCTCTGATTTGATCTTAATTAGATTTGATCTGATTGGATCCGATCTCATCTGGAGATTTGATTGGTCAAAGGTTGACCATAGCAGACCAATAGCGGAGCCGTCCGCATTGAGCTCATAGCGGAGCTAGAGACGGTTTCTGGCGAAGTCCGAAAGAAACCCTTTGGCGGAGCTGGAAGTCCTCTGTGGCAAAGTTTGCGGGTTATCTTCTTGGCGAGGCTTTGGATGGCTTCAAGGCGAAGTTGGCGGATATTAGCCTCTCAAGCGAGGCTATCCCTTTGGGCTCATGCGATGCTAAGTGTTAGCACGTTAGACCTGCTGAGGTCTGTTTAGAAACAATCTGGGTTCACTGTCTGCTTGCTGGATCAGTGGAGTCCAAGTTGCTTCCTTGTCCCTCGGAGATGGGTGAAAACTAGTTTTCAGCTCGTCTGTCACTTGTCTTTTGTAAATGTCAACAAGTTTAGACATTGTTCGGACCAATGAGAATCTTGTCTTTTTTAAGTGTCAACAACACCTATATCAAATACAATAGGGGTGAATTTTGGTACCCATAACTTATTGGGTCCATAGGGGTTAGCACCTTTTCTAACTCAAACAAACTTATTTGTAAAATTTGAATTATGTATCCTATCATAACAAAATTTTGCAAGATGGCTCTTACGTCCACAATGTGTACAAGTATACATATGAGCATACATTGTATCATGTGTGTGAACATGGGAAGCATGTGTATGCCGTGATTTGTGTGCATGAATATGAGGAGCATGTTTCTTGTGAAACATGGATGCTAACCGTGTGTGGTTCAAGACACATTGGCTCAAAGTGGAGCCAAAACAATCAACATTCTTCTTTAAAGCATATATATCATTTTTAATAATTGAAGAAGAGGTGGAGCATACAATAGAAACACTAGATGGTGAAGCATGGCAAACATGTGAATTTAAATCATTTTTCAAAGATATATTTTCTTTTGAAACCAAATCTATCTCTTTTGAAATTGAAGCAATTTTATTTTTCAAAGAATCATTCTCTTTTATAACAAAATCAAGTTTTGAGGACAAAAACTCATTTTTCTTTAAAACATCATTACAATCATTTTTACTTTTTAAAATTTTGTTTTCATTTAGAGAAAGATCAAGTTGGGATTTCCATGAGTCCCTTTCAATTAAAATCTCATCTCTCTTGCAAAACAATATCAAGTTTAGAAAATAAATTTTTATTTTCTTCTTTTAGTGCAAAATTTTCTTTATCAAAAGTTTATATTTTTCTAATAAGTTTTCACAAACAATAGATAGTTCTTCATTTAATGCATCAGCATCAACATAATCATCACCTGAAGAACTAGCACAATGATGAGTTTTCGAGTGTTCCTCAAGGGAGTCATTCCCTTGGATCATGTAGCACGCTTGTTCTGACTCATCCTCACTAGATTCCTTCTCCACGTGGTTTGTCGTTTGTAGCTTAGGAGAGGTCAAAGTGTTTCACACTGTAAAAGTAGAATCATAATGAGAAACCATACATAAATATTCTTTGTTAAGAGTGCGCCTAAGTGCCTCTAAGTCTTGTGCATTGGCCTCTATATGCTTGTCATTACCAAGAGAGGGTTTCTTGGTAGTGCCAAGGTACACATGCATTCCTAGGGTCTTGAGATCATACTCATCTTAAGCTTTCATATATCGATGTTAGAAACATCAAAGGATGGGTCATGAAATCCATGAGAGTATAAACTATATGTGTGCAAATGCAATATTAGATTAGCTAGCCAAGATCTTACTCCTAGGTGGTTAAACCTAATATCAAGAGCGTAGGTTCTGATACCAATTGAAAAATACACCTAGGGGGTGAAGAGGTGTATGGCTAATCTAATGACAAATGATGCAAAATTTAAAAATTAATTGCAGCACACTAAGTGTAACCAAAGAGTGTAGCCGAATTTCCGGTGAAGGACTCTGAACTAACTCCTCTCGATTCCTCTAAATAAGTGTTGAGGTGCTATATGAAGTTCTCTTGGTTCAACACTAGTGAGGCACACAAAGAATATCTAGCATATATGATATGAACAATATGAATCAATGCAAGATATAAAAGAGAGAGAGGTAAGAGATAGTGGATCAAACGCAAACACCAAGATATGTTTCGAGATTCGAGCCACTGCTCTACGTCCTCACTTTCACACAGAAAGATTTTCACTATACGTCCACACAGGACTTCCCACACAGGAACCTCCACTGAGGATTTGGCAAATAGAAACTAGGAGTATACAACTCCTCTCTCTAACAAACAACCTCTACACAAGAGGCAATGCACAACAACAATTACCTCTACACTTAGAGAGATGGGTACTAAGTCAAACAACAATAACCTCACACTAGAGGGATGAGGTACTAAACTAAACAACCATAATCACCTCTACACTTAGAGGGATAGCTACAAAGCCAATTGCACAACCTCCTCTACACTTAGAGGGAAAGGCACAAAGCCAAAACAAAGGAAGGGTTAAAACTCTTGGTGGTCTCAATAAATCACAAACCAATTTTTTCACATAACAAAGATCCTATAGATAGGATAAATATGATAGCTCAAGTGTGAAAAAATAAAGTGTTTGGAATGAAAATAATAAGGAAAAATACTTAGAAAAATCACAAGATAGATGTTGAAATAAAGATCAAAAACCAATTCCCAAATACACTCTTTTTCTTTGATTTTCCAACACTTTTAAAGACAAATAAAAGATAAATCTTTTAGCCCAAAAACTCTTGAAAACTTGTTACTAAAACACTTAAGAAGATGAAAATTTTTGCTCTTAAAATTCTTATAGAAAACAGCCTAAGAGGGGGCTATTATAAGTCCTCTCAAAAACTAACTGTTACTGGCCAAATTAGCAGCTGATGCTGCTGTCGGTCGACCGCCCGGTCAGCCGGGGCCAGATCCAGAGAGCAAAGCTCTCTGAGCGGTCGACCAGCCCTCAAGCCGAAACTGGATGTGCACGTTTGTGCACATCGGTCGACCGACTTCTGACTTGGTCGACCGGACTGCAGAAAGCCTGGTCAAACAATTATAGGGATTAAAACTTGGTCTTTTTAACTTTCATAAAATCCCATAAAATCACATAAATTCTAAAAAAATAAGTTTTTTTAAAGATCTTTGAATATCAAATATGTGTGACTAAAATTCAACACATATTATAAACTATTTGAACTATTTTTGTGATATTGAAATTAAGCTTTAACACAAAATCTGTATTTTTCAAAACTTGAATTTTGAAATGGAAAATCGTTTTCTCCAAAACTCATATGACATGATATTGAAATAAATTTGAAGCACATTATATATGGATAGAACCTAATACACATATAAAGATATATATATCTATTTGTTTGATAGGAAATCCAAAACAGGTTAAACCGAACCAAACATATAGAAACTTTTGTGTGTGTAAACTTGAGTATATCAATACTAGCTATCTTTACACAAGATCTAAACATAAACTAAACTAAATAAACTGAGGTATTCTTGTAGAACTCTTTCTCCAAGTTGACTCGATCCAAACGCGATCCAATGAGCTTGACTCCAATCGAGTGCTAGATGCGATCTTGACGCTCGAGCTCTTAAATCAACACGTGTTATTTTCAAAACTCCTTTGTTGAAGCTAACACCTACTAAGATCTTGATTAATAACTGAAACTATGTAAATACAAGATCATTAATAAACTATAACTACATGAGTTAATGATGGGCTTTTGGGCCAACAGGGTGTGGAGCAGAGCTCGGCCAAAGAGATGTCGGGCTAATGCCAAGGAGGGGCAGCAAAGGGCAGAGGTGGCTTAGCGGCAAGAAGCTTGGCCATGATGGTTGTGTTATGGCTATGAGTAGTGCAAGGCAAGGAGGCTTGGATTGTTTGAGAGGGCAAAGATTGATGATACATGAAGGGTGGCTCACGATAAAGGGAAGAGGGATAAGATTTCATATGATTCTTGAGATGCTGGATTGGGCTGGTTGCGTGGAGGGATGACTCACAGCCAGAGGGTGTGCTTCCAGGTGCGGGTTGCGGCCATGAGGGTAAGGCCAAGGAGGGGTTGACATGGTGCGCGGGGAGAAAATGGCCATGGCGGCTGTCCTCACGGCCAGGAAAGGATGGTGGAGCTCGGTTGCAAGAGAGGAAAGGGGGTTGTGGTGCTTGGTTGCGTGGATCATCGGAGGTTGCACACCCAGGGAGGATGGGATCCGGTGGTGAGAGCTCGGGCTCGACCCGAGGAAGGATCTGCCGGGGATGAGAGGGGAACCCCGGGGGTGAGATGGTGAAGGTGATGAGAAGGGGGTGATAGTTGTTGGGGGAAAGAAGAAATAGGTGATGAGGTTTAGGGTTTGATTTAGGATTAGGGTAGGAGTTTATATATATAAGATTGTGTTATGGTTTTGCTTAATGGGTAATGGGTTATTGGTTTAGGGAATAGGAATGGGTATTGGGCTTCTAGGGACATGGAAAGGGAAAACAATGAGCACCAATATTAAGATAATAATACTAATATTAACAATAACAATAGCCAATTATAATATTAATAATAATAGTATTAATAACATTACATAAAACTAATAAATAATAATAATAAATACTAGTGACAATAATTAACAATACTTATAATTTTAAAAACATTAACAATAATTAAACATAATAACAATTTTGAACAAATAATAAATAATAATAGATATTACTAACAATTCATAGTAATAGCCAATATGGAAAATGATTTAAATATCCTAATACAAATAAATAGGTGTTAACAAAAGAATTGTAAACTATAACTAATAAATAAAATAGAAGTTATTACTACTAATAACTTTAAATTATATTTGTAAGAAACAGTCGAAAGGTTGAGTTATAAATCAATTTAATTTATAATAATATATAACTTATAATATATATACACAAATACACTCATATTTGTTTAATACAAATCATGGCCATATATCTATTATATTTATATATATACATGTATTTATACACATGCACAAAATAGATAATCAATAATAATAAGTAATCTAAATAAAGTTAATAAAAATAGAAATACAGTATTATTAGTTAGGGAATATTACAGAGTGTGACATCCTGCTTATTAAACTCCAATTTATTACTCTAAATTATTAATGATATTAAAATAATAATTAGAAAGATAATTTAAAGTTTAGTGTGAGGTGGATTTCAAATTTCGGGAAAAACTTGAAGGTGGGAAAAATAGAAGATTTGTGTATATATAGATATGTTGTACATGAGTGAAAATTTTATGAATATAATCTTCCTTGTGTGAATACATGTATACATAATTTTACATAAAATTGTATATGTAAATTTAGGTAATATATTGGTACAAGAGTACATTGTGTAATCACAAGAAAATACAACTAAAATATCAATGAAATACCATAATATTAGACTACTAATAGTTTAGTGTGAGGGGGTTGGTATGCATGAGAGGGATTGACATAGGGTTAAGATTCATCCTGGATGAAGTGTGTGTATGTGGCATGAAGAGATAAAGGAGAGAGGTTGTGAATTAGGGACAATATTATATATATATATATATATATATATATATATATATATATATATATATATATATATATATATACACACACACACACACACACACACACACATATATATCATATACATATATATATATATATAATATACATATATATATATATACATACACATATATATATACACACACACACACACACACATATATATATATATATATATATATATATATATACATACACACATATATATATATACATACACATATATATATATATATATATATATATATATATATATATATATATATATATATATATATATATATATATATATAATAGAATGGGTTTTATGCCAATAGAGAGAACTACTTCCCTGATAACTCTCTCTTTCTCCACTCCATAATTCAGCCGATCCCTTTCTCCTTTTCTTTTCCCCCAAATTCTCAAACCCTAAATCCCTTTCTCAATCTCAATTCCCTCCCTCTCCAACTATCAATTTCCCTATCCCTCTCTCTCAATCCCTCCCCTTCTTCTCCCTGGTGGGGTGCAGCAATAGCAGCTGCGGCAGCCACTGACTGCGGTAGCACTGAGGCACGCGACGACGCCCGGTCAAGCGACGCGTGCACGGCAGGTAGCGGTGGCGACTAGGGTGGCCTGGGTGGCAGGAGCTAAGAGGTGAGGGAGTCCCTTTGTTTAAATCAATTCGAATAAAATTTTTAAGAGCTATTCAAACTCAACTAGTTTACCATTTGTTGGAGATCTAAAATTTCTGTAGGGTTTTGATTATAGTTCCCTAGTTGATCTTGTTCCTTATTAGAGTTTTTGGTTGTGATAGATCTCAAATTTTTGATTCAAAAGTTAATTCCATTGGAACTTGTTAAATACTTGAACTTGGTTCACAAAACTATGGAGTCTTTTTTTCTATTCTAAAATAATTGTTCTTAGTTGAAACATTAGTAGAGTCTACATCAAAGGAGATATAATTAGAACTTTTCGAGAAAGGATGGATAGAAGCTAAAGGTGAGGGAGTTATTCTCCTATTTGTAAATTAAATTCTTTAACTTAGATTTTCCTATTAAAGCTTGTTTTTCATTAATCGAACATGGGATGTTAGAGATCATTTGAGCCTTGGGTTGTGCTTATATTTTATGAATATGGCTCTCGATTAATTCATGTGTAACTTGGTAAAATCTTTAACTCATTTATATATAAAATCATTTTTGAAGAAAAGCTTAACGTAATGGATAGAATCATATATTGATGGAATATACCGCTCTATGCAAGCCTGTATTAACTAATTGTTTAGTGTAGATTGGGTATTTTAGATTCTTAAGTGACAATCGATTTATAGGATAGGAGTAAGTGAAAATGAATGTTGTTGTTTCATAAGTTTAAATGCACAAGTATATGTCCTCTCATTGAGATTCATGTATAACTCTTTGTATCTCAAATTAAGGTGACATGTGTTGATTCTTACCGATTAATTATATATCTAAAATCTTGTTCCTTTCCTTGTAGGCATAGTTGGTATGTGTTGTTTCTTTCATTTTGGATATTCCTTCATGTCAATAAATATGTGAAACACACATCTCTCCATATTTTATTATAGCATAAGGGGTTATCTTCTTCCACGTTATAAATTTTATATGATTGAGTCTATTTAAGAAGTACTCCCCTAGGATCCGTCATCGTAAATAATTAGGAAGAAATGATAAATATTGTGAGTGATCTTTGTGGTGTGCTTGTTCAGATTTTAGACATTCAAGTGTTCAGAATAGTAATCATAGAAACTTTGTAGGAGTCGAGGTGATCTTCACACTTAATACATGTACAAATATCATTATATCTTAGTATGGCTGAACATACATCTGAAATCGAAATCGACAATTTTTAGACTTTCTGTAATGACACCAACTTCTAGTAATTGTTCTTCACAAAGTATTTTGATCCTGATATTGGCCTTTAGGATGTCGTCGAGGCAACATGAATACCATCTAGGTCTTTACGAGTCATCCTTATATCGGTCCATAAATGATCTTGAGCGTGCTAAAGGTTTGAGCTTTCATCAGTTATGCATTACCTTATGATTCCTCTTCTAGGCATTAGGCTATATATCGAACTTTCATATTTATCTCTTGTGAGTGGAGAATATTGCAAAACATAGATATTCTTTTTATGTGATTCTTGTACTTGATTTCACCTTTATAAACTCAATTTGATTCCTTGAGGGTGATCTAGTGCAAAGAGATTCATGATGTAGCTAGTTTACACCGATCCTCCATCAACAAAGCTTAGGTACTTAATAAATACATGAAGTACTTTCTTAGATGAAGAAAGACTTGAGTATATATTCTTTTCTTCTATTTAAGACTCCAGCACAACTTTGAGGATAAGGAAGCTAGAAATAAACTACCAGAAATCTAATTATCCACTGATATCATTTGATTGTAATTACGAATAAATTAAGGATTTCTTCTCTTATGATCATATTGTTTTTTTTAAAGTTATTGTGTGTGAAAAGTTGAGAGAAATTTATTTCTTGAGCAAAGTGATATGAGTACGTCCAGTCTTATTTCTATCATTGAATCTAATAATCCGTGGTCTAAGTTGATTGAACAAACTTAGGCCATAGATTAATAGATTCAATGATAGAAATAAGGTGATCCATGATAACATGACTAACTTTAAAATCTGAACAGATTTAACCTTTGTAGTCTACAAGAGTCAGATTTTAAAATAAGCTTTCATTTCTTCTATATTAGAGTTTTTCTACACATCTCTTTATATGTTGTTTCTTGTTCTTATTGAGGACTCGTTACCCTTAGGTGCCCACTTGATCAATTTTGTGACAATTTATTTAAAAATCGAACTAGTCCTTTAATTAAATTAACTTTCCACTCCTTCGAGTAGTCAGTTGTCTCAATATCTAGATTGGCAACTCCATTTAATTAAAGTTGATTTTTTTTCCTTTCAATATTTGGTTTAAGTAGTAGTGTTTAGTGTTAGTATGTATTCTAGACTTCAAGTATAGCTACATTAAGGATTGGGTGAGCGAATTGGAACTCACAGCCTAATAGAGTATGAATGAAAGTAGAATTAGACATGAACATTGATATAATTGAATGGCACCGTTATAACCAATGTATGATAAATTACATACCAAAATTTAATGGTTGAACTTGATTATAGAATTAGCTATTAAATTACATAACAGACTTGCAAAGATCGAAGAATCGATTAATTCATGATAAACTGAGAACTCGATGTGGAACGTGATGATTGACTAATAACTTGTATATTGAACTTAAATAATCAAGTAATATACTCTTTGACTGCGTGTAACAAATTTTGTTGAAATAAATGGTTGATGTTGCTTAAGAGTCGACTTATTGAAAAACCTACAATTAACAAGTATGTTAAGATTTCGAACATGAATTGGTAGTTAGTCGATTTCAGACATCAAATATCGAACATATAAAAGGGAAAGCATATGTAACTACAAGACATCACTGTGTGGCCTAAGAATGTGTACTAGGAATGTAAGTAATTGTTTGGTAAGTTAATCTTCACTATTTCTTTATGGTTATTGGTATGTGTGTGCGCGCGTGCACGCACACACAAGCAATAGTTGTTCATAATCATAATAAAAGATTGAATATTGATAACGTGAATAAGAGCCTGACTTGTATAATTAAAGTGAGTAGATCACTACAGTGTCAACTTATATATGCATTATGCATATATATACCGAACCACATGAAATTCTTTGAAAGTGAAATTGATAACCCGGGACGCAAAAATTAAAACATTTGATTGATGTTATGTATTATGGATGAACTGGTTGTTATCTGTGGGTATGCGCATTTACATCCGTTGCATTCATATATATATTGGAGGAAGGGACCGTGCGGGAGCCGGTAGGAAGGGAAAGACGGTATCATTATTCTATTATATGTGTTTGTATATATATATCGGAGGAAGGGGCAAGGCGAGAGCCGGTAGGATGGGATAGACGGTGTTATTGTGATGCTATATATATAACAGAGGAAAGGGCCGGGCGGGAGTTGGTAAGAGGGGAAGACGGTGTTATTGTTGCACATCACACGCACATATACATATATATATTATATATTTATTTTATATATATTAGAGGAAGTGGCCGGGCGGGAGCCGGTAGGAATGGGAAGAAGGAGAATCTCTCACTTCATTTGTGATTGTATAAAGCATACGCATAATGTGATGTGTATATCACTAAGTATGATATTCAAATACTGTGAAGTGTAGTATGATTATTTGAGATTTGTATTATCTATATGGATAAACTATACTTATGATAACATGGGGTGATATTGTGATGTTATATCACCGAGACAAATAACTATCCCAATGAAATTTTGAGTATGTTTGTTGTACTTCGTGCATGATATATGAGATACATGGTGATACATACTGAAAGTACTTAAGACATAATCATGCATAAAGTATAAATAACTGAGCGAGTATTTTAATGAATTCCTAGGTCATGTAATCTGCAACAGAAAAACTAAAGAAAATTAAAGAGAATCGGTTACTAGAGAAGTCAGACCATCACACAGACTATATAGATCATTGTGTTATTTATTCATTATAAGATATTATTTTTTTTCTCGTTTTATTTGTTCATCTATACTTGCTATAATCGTTGAAGAAAAACCCGCTTCCTATTACTTGTGTTTTCCTTCCTTGATACACTTTGATTCTCTCTCACTAAGCTGTCGAGCTCACTCCCTCCCAGTTTCATGTTTCGGGTCGCGGCATGGTGGAGGACCAACTTAAAGTTTAGGCGTTTTGCTAAGATTTTTACTAATAATGATTGTATTAAAGATGTAATTCAGTTTTTATTTATAATCCTACTCAATGTATACCTGTAGTTTATGTTAATCTTGTGAGATGGACATGTATGGAGGTAAATTAGACTGTGATTATGATAATGAGTTAGAGTTATAGTTAGTCATGTTTATGTTGTGGTTGCCGAGAAGGGTACTCTCGAGCATATGTTTCTTTTATTTTCAATAAGTAGGCGATATCAAATCGAAATTATTATTTGGAGAATAAGTAAGTCGTTGTGAGCCGAAATATTATGGGTGATTATTGACTTTAGTTTATATGTTTGGATTGAGAATAAGTAGGTCGATGTTGGCCAAAATTATTATGAGCTGAAATGCATATTTGGACATATCAGTATTTTTAAAGGAGGTGCTGCCGAAATCTTTAAGGATTTGAAGATGATTATGATAATCTACCGATTTAAAAGAATATTTATATTAATTGAGGATCTAAGAAATCTGAGATTGTTACAGAGAGAGTTAGAGATCGAGAGGGAAAAGAAGAAATAAAAAAGAAGAAAATAGGGAGGGAGTATTACCTTGTGTACTAGATCTAGGAGAAGGAGAAAGATGAAATGGTTGTTGCTAGATTGATGGAGAGAAGAGGAGCAGGTGGAAGAGAATGAGAGTTTTGGCTGAGAAGTAAAAAAAGATGGGTTTTCATTTTAGGGGGTTTTCATTTTTCCTAAGCACTCATAATGATGCCACCAGATCACTTCTCTTTTCAAAGTCCCCTATTAAACCCCCATTCTCACCCCCTCACCATTTTTCTTCAGTACTCCTAGATTATTTATTTATTATTTAATTAAGTTATGGGAATTTACAAGTATTTTCAATTATTTATTAATACATGTATAAATATGATGGGGATTTGGATTACTAGTGTATACAATTGTTATAAGGATTTTATACATACAAAAGTTCTAAATTTATTAATGCCACATCTATAGACCATTTCCTTCTATAAACACAATTTTATTTCAGCAATTGCGTGTGTGTGTAGGGGTTACTGTACCTCAGCCGGCAGGCTGAGAGAGTTTCTCAGCCGGCGGGACGTGGCTGAATATATGCCACATATCGGCCGCAGAGTGTAGGCGCCAAAAAAATCAAAAAAGATCCCGCCTAAACAATCGTGAAACAAATTGACAAAAATACCCCTTTTTAATTCTAAACTGGAATAACTTTTAATTTTATATGACAACTGCGACACAGTCGCAGTCACTAGTCGCTATAACGTCTGCGAACCTAGTCGCATTCTATCGTACAGCAATGCGACCTCCTTCAGTACTGCGACCAAAGTCGCAATCTTCTTTCGCATGCCTTATGTAATAAATGAAAGTAATTAATATTCTTTCTACCATGATACAACAACAGTCTAGAAAAAAGAGATGCAATAATGTTAATATCGATAAAGGAACGCATTCTATCGTACAGCAATGCGACCTCCTTCAGTACTGCGACCAAAGTCGCAATCTTCTTTCGCATGCCTTATGTATTAAATGAAAGTAATTAATATTCTTTCTACCATGATACAACAACAGTCTAGAAAAAAGGAAAGATGTGCACCATACGTAATCTAAAGATATAGGCAAACAATTCTATAAAAAGTTAATTTCTACTTCAAGCATTAAACCTCTGGCAAAAAGAAACTCTTCGGATTCTCCCGCAATAAATCTTCAATTAAATATTTAATTTTTTTTTACCACTTCCTACCATACTCAACCCTCACCTGTAACAATTATTATTACTATTCATGTTCTTCCACAATATTGACCTTTATATAATGCTTGTAACTAATATATTATCTCATACCTGAAAACTATATTTTTGCTCTTCCTTTTCAATTTGATTTCAAAAAACTTTCACAAAAATAATTCATTCTTGAATCATGTCTTCCCCATCTTCTTCCTCTGAACACTTAGATTTTAACTTCAATCGTTCCCCCACCGGTCCTTTTTCTTCAGGATATTCTAGTGAATCTGATACCAGTCTGGACTTCACTCCTTTTGACTATCTCACTACATCAAATAATGTATTAACTGATCCTCCTATTCATGAGGATAATGAAGATTTCATGTGGGTTAGTGAGGAAGACATTATTCCTCTGCCACTTGACGGAGACATGCTTGATGAAAGCATGTCCTCTGATGCTGTAGGCTCGCTTTCTGGCAACGGGTCAGACGAAGAACTTGATAGAGACGATCCCTTCTGGGAGTTTATCGGTGAAACAAAAAAATCTCAAAAACAGGAAGATGATGAGGAAATAAGTGATGAACAGGAAGAACAGAAGAATGAAGACGACGAATCTGCTTATGATGGTGATAATGACGAGGATTAGGATTTTATTTTGTCTTCTTTAAAAGCTTTTAATTCTGTTTTTTGTAAGGTCTCTTTCTCACTAGATTAACTTATAAGCTCTTTTAATTACATATGAAACTGCGACTGCTGTTCTTAAACACTGCGACCATAGTCGCAGTGCTAGGTCTCTTTCTCACTAGATTAACTTATAAGCTCTTTTAATTACATATGAAACTGCGACTACTGTTCTTAAACACTGCGACCATAGTCGCAGTGCGAGGTCTCTTTCTCACTAGATTAACTTATAAGCTCTTTTAATTACATATGAAACTGCGACTGTTGTTCTTAAACACTGCGACCATAGTCGCAGTGCCAGGTCTCTTTCTCACTAGATTAACTTATAAGCTCTTTTAATTACATATCAAACTGCGACTGCTGTTCTTAAACACTGCGACAATAGTCGCAGTGCTAGGTCTCTTTCTCACTAGATTAACTTATAAGCTCTTTTAATTACATATCAAACTGCGACTGTTGTTCTTAAACACTGCGACCATAGTCGCAGTGCTACTACGCATGCAATAAGTAGAAATAAGAACAAAATAAGTAAAAATAAGAACAAAATTTAATAGTTCATAGGAGGATCAAACAACAGTCAGAAATTAAGAACAAAATATATAAAATAAATACGTAAATTGTGATTATACTATCGCTCTCGTTAAGTACTACGACCATAGTCGCGATAATGCGACCACAGTCGCAGTCCAGGATCGCATACTATATGTAAAAAACATTTAAATAGTTCATAGGAGGAACAGACAACAGTCAGAAATGAAGAAAAAATATATAAAATATAAAAATATAATAAACTATACATATCCACTGTCTTCCACCGACATAATAGCTTTTCATAAGGGGTACCTAGTAATTTAACTTCTTCTTATAAGCGGGCCGCAAGTTAGTGGCGCTTCAATCTTGAGCCACGTCACCGCAGGCTGACAGAGTTCTCTCAGCTGCAGGCTGATATACATTTTTCTCATATATATATATATATATGTGTGTGTGTGTGTGTGTGTGTGTGTGTATACATACTGTTATTTATCCACATCATATTTCTCCAAAATTATAATATTACTATTATATACCCATATGTATTGTTATTAATCATGTGTTTATATTAGCCAGTGACTTTCGTTATACTGAATAATCTATGACTAGGATGTAAGACAGGATTATTTAGGACCGGGTATTACACTGATCTTTTTTCTCTTCTACTATATGTTTCACTTCGCTCACAATAAAGAAGTACCCTTCTTTTTCTTTCTATTTCTTCCTGCATCAGATTTCTTAGTAACGATCAAAATCCATTTGTCCTACCGACTTCTCGAGCTTATTTGATTAATATCTCTCGACTTTGAAAAATCTGACATATACATATAGAATAATTTAAGCTATACTGGCGGGTTAAGAATAAATAAAGAATAAACTCAATCTACCTCATATTTGGTGAAATCTGTAGTGTAATCAATTATCATATTAATATTGATATTGCCGCACTTGGTAGAAAGAGATTCCTATACATATTCAATGAGAATAGTTAAAACTATATCATATGTATATGTTTGGTCCAAGTCAGATAAACTTTTAATTTATGTTCGGCCTCTAAAGGCGGAACAAAGAATTTTTCTTTGGCCATAAAGGGGCAAACAATAATCCTTTGTTTCGTTCAGTTTATTTGGTCGAGCAACAATGAAACTGTTCGGTTGACGACGACAGAACAAGTCACGATAAATTTTGAATGTTTTAAATTCAATAATTTAATCCGTGATAAACATACCTTTTAATTGTCGTGGTGTTCTCAAATTGTTATGTGTTTGTCCATAGCTGTCAATTTGTCAAATATTTGATGATATAGATGGCAAGAAAATTTTCAGGGTTTATATAAATGGAGAAGAGTCATACATTTGGGGAGGGAAAAAATATAATTACTGTGATTTGTGGGTGGGTATATTCAGCATATATTTGGGTATGTTTTGGAATAAGATTACCATTATTTGTAATATTAAATTAAGTTTTGCATATTTTACTCTTTTAAGTTAAAGCTAAAAGAATCCAATAAATTTAAACCTCAATGTTTGGGTGTGTTAAGCACTTTTGTGGGTGTGTATAGCCGCACTCATTTTTAACGGTTCTTAACGTTAGTTAACTGGAGGGTATTGATGCAAGATTCTAAGTTTTTGAAGGGTATACATGCAAATAAGAGTTTTTTGATGGGTAAATAAGTAAAAAACAGTTTCAGGCAACCAAATATTCTTTATATAAAATCTATATAATTAGATTTGTAGTGCAACCAAACTATCAAATACATCATACCTTAATTAAAAATGCATTGGTAACTCAAACTAAAAACCAGCAACAGTGCTATAATCAAAACCCTACAGTGATATCAGTGAAGTCTAACCCAGTAACAAAAGAATAAAGTTGAGTGGCAAGAGCTGTACATCCCATGATCACAGTACAAAATTTGTTGATTAGAAAATTAAAATAAAATAAAAAGTCACAGTAAACATACACACTAATGTGTCAAAGGTGAAGTTGATTTTGCAATTCAATTCCAATCCCTATGTGTGTTCATGAGACACACACATATGATATATGATTGCTTTATTTTTCCAATTATTAGATCTTGGCTGACAGTATTTATCTTGATTCTTTCCTTCCCATCCATTGAGGCCTTTTTGCCTTTGCTTTCTGTGCAAGAAAAGCATTGAGCAACGATGACGAGCTCATAGAATCATTACTTCACACTTTACAGAGCTCTGATTTCACCCCTCTTTTGTAGCAAAAGATGCCACAAACAATGCTCCTCGGAACTTGAACCAGATCCCAGTCAATAATGGGCCAAAAAAATCAAGATTGGGCCTGGAGTTAGCCCAAAGAGACCAGTGGAGATGAAGGGAGCTGAAAGATCGACATTAGGCAGTTTCTTGGGTACTTTTTTTTTGGGCCGCTCTCGTAGCCAGAGAAATGGTCTTTGGCTTTCGCCGGTCCGGCCCATGTTTCCTAACGGGCCCATAAGGCTTGCATTTTCATTGAATTCGGTTGTGGATCTGTTTGGCTGTGGTCACTGGCCGTATTTCCTAAGTCATAATTGGTAAATATTTTTACAATTGTAAATGAGTATCATGTATGTAAATTTTACGATATTTGATTGATAATATAAAATTATAAGTGAGAAATTGTCTTGTGTTTTGCGGTATTTAGTTATTGTAATATGTAAGTCGAAAGTGAAAAATTAACTATTTAGTTATTTTAAAATTTTTTAATATTACAAATAAATACTAAAAATGTTAAATATTAAAAAATTAATATTAACTTAAAAAAATAATACAAATTTGTATAACCACAAAATTAACTGTAAGTGAGCTGTAAGTGAGTGATAATTGAGTTGCATAAGTGTTTTACGAATTACAGTTTAAATAAACATTGTAAATGTAATTGGACTATAAATTATTAACGAATTACGGCCTTTTACGTCCAAACAAACAACCCCGTAAACAACCCCGTATTGACTGCAATGTTGTACGAGAGGAGTAGGATATGAACACAAAAGAAGAAAAGAAAGGTATGGAAAAATAAGAAGAAATTAGATATGCAATTTTACTATTATTTTATGCGTAAAGTTGTCAATGCCAAATTAATTTAGTTTCAGTTTTTAAAAATTTTGATTAGACAGAATCAATAATGAAATATTTTGTAGGTGATTGTTTTGCAAATTCACGTTACAAATAAACAATATTAATTCACATATTAAAATCTGGTTCTGGATTAAAAATTTTAATTTTAAGTAAAGTTTTTAGGATTTAAAAATCCGTGATCTATGAGCGCAGTTTCCGTAATATGTGAACTGATTCATTTTTATGCTCATACTTGCGGATTAATTTGTAAATCACACTAAATCGCGATATATTAGAACCTGAGCCCATTTATAAGCCCATATCATATCGAACCTCTTTTTTGGCAAATTCAGATAGGCCCTCTGTATTTTCTCAACTTTCAAACCTTTTATCATTCTTTTCGTTCTTAAAGTTAAAAAGTCTTCATCTTACTAATTACTATTACTATCAATTAATATGGTGCTATCTGAGCTGGAAAAAAAAAAAATACCCCGACCATTTTCTTTTTCCTATTTTCCGCAAAAAAATTCTATCATTAATCACTGATTAATAAATATTAATAAGCAACTAAATGGGGCTTTTTTTTAAAACCATTTTCAGCCTTATAAATTTACAAACCAATCAATTTCAAAAAATCAGCCGACTTCCCAAATCCCGAATTAACAGGAAACTAAAACTAAAAAAATAAAATTTAAAAAAAAGAAGAAGAAAGGGTAACCCAGTTTACAGAACACCCTCATTTTATTGGTGTAATTTCTGCATATACCTAGCACGGCGGTTCACCACATAGACTTCTCGGCGAATTCCCGGGCAGCCGCAGGGCTTCGCCCTACAACGCTCTCTGAATTTTCGCGTGGTAGCAACAACAACAAGACGAAGATCTCCGCGATTCCTTAAAGTTCGTAAACTTTGACGACGATGACGGCGGTGGTGACAGTGATGACGAAATGATGTGACGGAGAATTTGCTCGAAGTCGGACTCGTCGCAGGGGATAGAGATCGGGGCATTGCTGAACTCGTACTCCTCCTCGGCGTGCGCCAGCAGCTCCCGGAACGCCTTCAGGTGTGCCGCACGGACAACGTACCTCCAGAAATTCCTCCCCACGCGCACTGCTGCGTGTCTCTTTGGCACGTCAGGAGGCATGGCGGAAGACTGGGAAAACGGGGAGCGGATCTTCCACCTGCGGAGCATCTGATGCAGCGATACTATGCGACAGACGACGTTTTTTAGCGATTTTTAGTCTCATATCGGTTGTTGCTGCTGAGGAGTGAGAGAGGAGCAGCTTGAGTGTGAATTTATAAAATGTTGAGTTTGTATTAGTCCGGTGTTTTAGTCGTAATTACGGAAATTAGAGGATATTGTCGTTACTTTGGATTTTTTGTGTGCTCATAATTTTGTCGGAATATATTCCAATAATTAATGATTTATGCCGACCGGCACGTCTGCCCGAAATTCCTATGGGGCCGACCGTATAATTTTTTTTTTTTTGGTTGTCTCCACAAGTAACAGATCCTTACAGCTAGCTCAAGATTAAAATCGTGTAATTTGAACTTGATATACGCTAGTATTTGACATGTGAGTGGCATGCATATTATGCGATAAGTTAGCTAAAATTAATTTACAAAATTCGTGAGATCCATGCCTTTTTTAAAATTGTTATAGATGTAAGGCTAGCGCGTGAGAGCCGCCTTGCAAAACTCTTATCACCATTTCAGCGCGAACAAAAGTTAAAACTATTTCAGTATGAACACTTGACAAAGCTAACATTGTTTTACTGTGGAATCGTGCTTGATATCTTCTCCACAGATGGAACAAATAAAATACACCGCGTACAATTTATTCAGGGAATTTTTTTCTCAAAAAATAAAATTATTTAATACTCAATTGGCCCACCAGAAGTTAAACAGTGTTTTCTTGGGGTAGAAAAGCATTGATTGGATCTGGGTTTAAACGATAATATAATTTGCTAATTGATTTTTTTTTTTCAGACAATCCTCACGGCATTAAAGAAATTTAGTCTATAACTTTTTCATTAACCCAAACCCATTAGGTCGAATTTTCCTATAGACCCAGATGTTAGCGGGTCCTACCTGGTTTGCGTCCGGCCCGGTTGACTCCGCCCCAGATTAATCGGAGTCTCTTGTCAAATGGGTTTGAACTCGATTTAATCAGGGTTTGGATCCGAAAACGATCCAAATAAAAACCCTAGCGCCTCTCTTTTTCTCATTCTTTCTGCGTCGGTTCCCGCTCCGGCGATTCGATTGGAGGGAGGGAGGGAGGGGCTGAGGGTCGACGACGCGAATCTAACGGTTTACATTCACCCGTTGCGTGCCAACAAGTGCCGTCAAGCTATTCTCCGTCAGCTCAGCTCTCTTCTCTTCACGTCAGTACCTCTCTCTCTCTCTCTCTCTCTCTCTCTCTCTCTCTCTCTTTATATTTTAATTTATTTGGATGTTAAGTCATTAGATGGTGACTGAAGTCTCATTTATTTATTTATTTGTTTTTCATCTAACGGCAGTGTAAACGCATGATTGCTTCAGTAAATTCATGAGTAGGTGCCTGTGCAACTTTTGATGATCAACATAACCCTAAAATTTGGATATACCAAATAAAGAATGAACTTTAAGTCATTTTAGAGAAAGAAGTAATTTTGTCCAAGGTTGTGGCAGAAAGTGGAGGTTGCGGAAAGCGGAAAGCGGAGTGAAGCAGCAAGACACCGCTTAGGTTTTTAGGGCTTAAGTGGCAAAAATCGCCAAGTCATTTTTAATGATTTTAATTTTTAAAGCGGGGACAAAATATCTAAAAATAATGGAAATTCAGGGGAAAAACTGAAAAAAGTAAGAAAAATTTGAAAAAAAATTAAGGAAAAAATAAACAAATTTGGAGAGATATTCTCCAAATAAATGTGTACTCTATATGGTTTACAATAATCATGGAGACATGCAACATTAACATAATAATTCTAAGGAACTCACAAATCTAACATGTGTATCAGTGTATGAAATCAAATGGAAAACAAATGTATATAAAATATTAATTATCAAAGGAAAGAAAACATACCTCTTGAATGAAATCTCATTAGTTTTCACTCTAAGCTCTTTGAAATTTTCTTCAAGTTAATCCTCACGGCAAAGAGAGAAAAAAATAACCAATTATAAACATAAAATTCTAAGAGAGTAGATTACACATAAACAACATTCATAGTGTAAAAGAAAAGGCATACCTGTTTTGGGAAGAAGATCATTAGTTGTTGTATTCTTCCAAGATTCTTTGATAAGAATATTCTCAGCAATAAAAAAACAACTAATGAGTACATAATATTATCAACAAAATCTCAAAATAAGAAAAAGCAAAAGCTTCAAGCACGTATGAGTCAATAATTCAATCATATATGATATATAAGCATACTAATAACAATAACAATTAAGCAAAAATTATATGACCACTTCACCGATCATATAAGCATAGTAGCATACTCTCAGTCTCATCAACATAAAACATATCCATAATGATATAATCATAAGTCATAATGTCAAATCCATATCAAATAACCATAGTTTCAGTGTCATAATCCTCCAAAACCATCCAAAAGTAATAAGTCCTAAAGATAAAAGCGACTAGCATACTAAGTTAAATAAGCATAGCTAAGATAATAAATACTAAGAGTCTAAAAGTCTATCATCTCTTCAGAATTCTAAAAGGTCAATCAGTTATAATCAGAAGCGGTGAAAAAAGGACTCTACACACTCAAGAACAACTGTCTTAGCTGCTGAATTCTTCTTAACCATCTCATCCTCCACATAATACTAAAGGGAATTTAGAAACCACGCTGTCAAGTGAAGAGAGCTATCAAGCCAATTTCTACTTTTGTCCTCAATAATTGATATGATAAGATTGTAATCCTTCTCAATGTTCTTGGAGACAACCATGATCTCTCTCTTTACAACCAATAGCTCACCAACAATAAATCCCATAGATGGATATGTAGTAGAGGCTACCATGTGAAGGAGCCTAAAAATTGGGCTGAAAATCTTCAAGCAAAACTTCATGCTATTCTAAAATGACTTGGATATCACGATTGCATTGCCACATCTACTTTCCTCCTTCCATTCCTTACAAACTTCATGTTCACATACTATGGAGAATTAAATATTGCTATCAGATTCTCCTTCTCTAGTAAGTTGCTCAAGGCAAGAAAGGAAGTAGTAAATCTGGGGGTGCTCGGCTTCATAATATCCTTCCTCTTTGTACAACTCTGCATGAGAGCTAAAGTTCTGTGGTGGCTATAGATGAAAGTGTTCAACCCCTTACTTTCTCAACTGTAATTTTGAATTTAGTCTACTTCCCAATGTCCTAGATCATGAGATCAATAGTGTGAGCAACACAACTGGTCCAGAAGATGCTAGGCCTCTTTTCATTCAAGAGACCTTTTGCTGCCATGCTCACCGAGGAATATCTGTAACACGTGAACAACAAACTATGCCCCAATCTCCTCGATGCACTTGTCAACCCATTTGAAACTGAACTGCCTTGTGTGAGAAATAACAGACTCCTCCATTGAGTTGTAGAAACTAATTCCACCACTGGAATGAACAAACATGTTCACGCACATCTGTGTTTCCAATTAGTCCAACTATCAGTCATCAAAGAACATTCATGTGTTTCTCACAACTTTCTATGAGGTTCCAAACCCTCTGATGTTGTATCCATCACCTTCTTCAGTAATGGCTCCTTCAATTGATACATAGTGGGTCCAATATAGCCTGACTCAAATTGTCCAACGGCTTCACACATATTCCCAAAAGAGAGAACCATCAAGCTATGGAATGGACAACTGCTTCACAGGCCCAAAGGGGCACCCACTCATGGACTAGTTCCCTTTTCCTTTTGCGCTCTACTTCATCAATCAATGTCTGCTTTATCATTTTTCCATTGACCAGTGTAGGCTCTTCGCGAAGGAAGGTGGCATATTTATGAATAGCTCCAAACCGACGAGGCATTTTGTTTCCAATCGATATCTTCTTGCACAAGCCTGGATCTTGATACCCGAACCTTCTCTCTACGTTCTATCTCAAACTTTACCTTCTCTATCTTCTTGCCCTTAGCCTCATCAACTGCCGCCTTAGCCTTTGCTTTCATTTCAGCCGTTGCTTTGTAGCATTTCTTCACATTGCCTTATACTGGTGTAGTGGTCAATTTTCGACGCATGTTGATATTACGCCACATGTCCTACTATCCATTCGCCTTCCCATCAATGGGCTCAGCGCGTTTCGAATCCAACAGGGGGCCCAAAGAGAAAGCCTCGGGTCTTGTCCTGAACCCACATCAATCTCGAGCCACTTACTTGGATCCTCAACTCAATCGGAGCTTGAAAGTTTCCTGGAGTTCTCAGTCAATGGTGCAAAGAGCACCTCTGAAGCTACCCCGCTGTCCGACACGAAGACCCTCAGAAGCGTACCGCTCATGCTCGGGTTATAGTTGGGCGACACGACTCAGGTAATTCATAGATTCTATCATGCTGCCAGATCATCTCACGTTCAAAATGTTACAACGCCCCTACTTCAATATGGGGTGTTATCAATAGTGACAGATATTTCTGCATGACAATACCTGTAATCAATTTTCTCGTAATCATGTGGTTACGAGAAAATTGTAACATGCAAATCATCCAGTTATGGCGATATGATGTATTCGCATCCATAACGGTAGCGCTGACAGGTATAAATACCTCTCCATCTCCACCAAGGAAAAGGAGCTTCTGATTATCATCAAAACACATTGGTCACAAGTATTCTTTGTTTTTTTCCAAATAAGGTTACTTATTCTCACACCCGAGGGTTTTTGGCTGGTACCACACCAGTGCTCCTGACCTTATAGGTGTTCTTTTTCTTGGGTTCTTGACATGATCAATCGGGAGCATCCAACTATCTGTGGCGGAAAATCCCTACCACATTGGTGCTTTTAATAAGATCTCTTGAGTTTATGTTCAGCGTTTTCTCCCTTTCACCAAATACTACCCCGAAAATCTCTGCTCAAACAGCCTCGCCAACGATGACGGTCTCGACAAAGAAGGCCATCTCACAAACTGCTGCTCCAACGGCCGCCTCCAAAGGCAAGAAGACCGTTAATGGGGACACGAGTAGCGCAAAGCTCTACCTAAATCCCGACGTTCTTCAATTGGTCGTAGAGGAGCATTCGTCCCCAACAACCACACCTGGGGAGGCAGCCAACGGGCACGAGTCTTGGCTGCCTGCTGAAGGATGACTCCTTCAAATGTTAGCCCAACTCCAGAAACGGCTGGACGAACAAGAGGCGGAGGCAACCCTCGAGCACGAGAAGTCTGCCCTAGAGAGGGGTGCCGCTACACGCGTCCAGAACTAGCTCCTTGCTCAGATAAAGGTGCTTCGAAGAGCCTGCGTGATGGGCTCAGAGGAGGAGGAGTCTCGCACTCATGCCTCACAGCTGCAAGTCACGAATACTGCTTGCACTAAGGAAGTCGAAGGCGTGGCCGATCTGCGTCTCCACATCTCGAGGAACGCTCCGATGAGAGCGAACCGCCTAGATCCACGAAGACCCCTTGCATCGAGGACTTGGTGGAGATGGTCAGGAAGCGGATCGATGAAGACAAACCGCATTCCAAAGGTAGGCCACGATCTTCCGTTTTGAGAATATCTGATTCCCCTCTTTCGGAGATCATGTCTCATCGCTTTTCAAAGAAGTTGGCTTCTATTGCTACACCAGAGCGGCCGACTCCGTCTAACACCTCTGAGCCTATCAGTTCAAGATGGTGGTCCACTCCCACGACGACTACCTCATGTGTCGGGTGTTTTCTTCCAGTCTCAAGGGCTTGCCCTTGGACTGGTTCTACTCCCTCCTAACCCTTGAGATTGGTTCTACTCCCTCCTATCACGATCTCTTCGATGCTCCGAAGAGGTTAGCAATCCCTTTTTCAACCAATACGCTTCGCGACAGGAGTTTAAGAAGAACATCAACCACCTTTTCACCATTAAGATGAAGCCATGAGAGACCTTCAAATGCTACATCAGTTATTTTCAAAACCATATGGCTATGATTTAAATTGTAGTGACGATGTTGCTGCGGTAGCATTCATTGCTGGACTGCAGATCGATCATTCTTTTACAAGCATTTGGTGAAACATGACATTACCAACATGAAAGATATCTTATATCAAGCCCAGAAATACGTCTAGCTGGAAGAAGCGACGCGAGGCTCGACGACCTGATCCCCCAAGCAAGAAAGTGAGGGAGAGAAGACAAAGCCACAGTCTGCCCCTTCGAAGAAGGCTCAGAACTGGGACAGAACGACTTTAAGAAACGATCTCAGCCGAGTTCTCGGAACCCTGTTGAGGTCTACGGAGTTGTCACCGTCTTCACTCTGTTTAAGACTTTCATTGACCAGATCTTCAGTGCGATTCAGGACCAATCCTGCCTGAGACATCCGACACTGCTTTCGCTTAACCCGAAGGGTCTTGCAGTCGGAGACTACTGTGCCTTTCATGACGGGATGGGCCACCGTACAGTAGACTGTTGACGTCTCCGGAAGCAACTCCAGGAACTCATCAACTGGGATATCTCAAAGAGTTCATCCTAAATCCTAGAGAGCCCTCGAAGGTTAAGGTGTAGAAGGAAGCTTTCGAAGTCCAGCAGCGAAAGTGTCCGACGAGCCGTGCTCTCGACAACTACCCAGAGGTTGACGCCATCTTTGGCGCCTGCCCACTCGAAGGTACAACCTCGAGGGAAGGTCCATCAATATCAACGAGGCACGTAGGACCATCTATCTGACGGTTCTGATTGGTTCCTCTCTGACTCCGAGTAAGCCAGTCGTATTCTCAGAGGCAAATGCTTATGTCATCCACTTTTCACACAATGATGCCCTAATCATCACCATGCACATCAACAACTGTCGAGTGTTCGAAATCCTGGTTGACAACGGGAGAAGCGTCAATGTCCTTTACGGAGGCGCTCTGAACAGAATTAAAGATACCCCGAAATGGATTGTGTCGTGATCAACCTTCAAACTCAGTCCAATCTATATGGGTTTGACGGGAACGAGACTTGATCCCCTGGTACGATCTCACTTTCTATCTGTGCTGACCCGTACAATGTCATCACAGAGTTCTTCGTAATCGACGAGTCCCCGCACAACACGATCCTCGGTCGACTTTGGCTCCACATGATAAGGGCAGTTCCATCCAGCTACCACCAGCTCTTGCGGTATCCCACCCAGCAGGAACCATATACATAAGGAGAGACCAAGCTGTGGCCCAGAGCATTGCCACATCGCTCTGAAGAAATTCAGGTGGGTGACAAAGAACGCAAGAGTGGCCTCCGACCAAGACCACTCCCAAGGGAAGAAGCAAAAACATGTCACCACTCAATAGCAATCACAGAGCAGCATGAGCCGAGAGACTGACTCCCCAAAGAGCCAGAGGCTCTTGACAGTCGATCGGAAGAAGACTCGGAGCTGATCTATGTGGACCTGTCACACCCGAAGCGAGCCCCCCGGATCGGGGCAAATCTTCAGGCAGATGAAAAGGTACGATATAAAGATTTTTTATCTAACAACCTAGATGTGTTTGCATGGGCCCCCACAGATATGTCAGGAGTCGACCCACCCGTTATCTGTCATCGACTATTTTTTAACCGAAGGTTAAGCCAGTCAAACAAAAGCGAGGAAGATGAACGCGGAGCAATGCCAAGCTCTTCGCGAAGTGGTTGACCGATTGCTGCGAGCCGATTTCATCAGAGACACACTACCCTGTGTGGCTCACCAACCCGGTGTTGTTGAAGAAGTAGAGTGACAAATGGAGAATATGCATCGACTTTACTAATCTCAATCAAGCCTGTCCCAAAGACAGCTTCCCTCTGTCGAGGATTGATCAATTGGTGGATGTGACGGCGGGTCATAGGCTACTAAGCTTCATGGATGCCTACTCTGGGTACAATCAGATCAAGATGCATCCTGAGGATGACGACAAGATGTTCATCACCGTCCGAGGGATCTACTGTTACAAAATGATGCCCTTCGGACTGAAGAATGTCGTAGCAACTTCCAAAGGATGGTCAACAAAGTCTTCGAGAAGCAGATCGGACATCCAATAGAGGTGTATATCAATGAGATGCTTGTGAAAAGCCTCCAGAGCAATGACCACTTGTAACACTTGAGAGACATTTGATTGCCTCCGAAAATATAAGGTCCGGCTTAACCTCGAGATACTTTCGGAGTGGCCTCCGGAAAGTTCCTTGGATACCTGGTCACTCAGCGGGCTCGAAGCCAATCCCGACCAAATATCTGACATTCTGAGTATGAAGTCCCCGACATGTGTCAAGGAAGTTCATATGTTGAAAGGGCGTCTCGCAACTTTAAACCGATCCTCAGCTTTTTCACGGATAAATGTAAGCCGTTCTTTCAAGCCATAAAGAAGAACGAAGCAGATTTTCACCAGAATGAGGAATGTGAAGCTGCGTTCTAAGGTCTGAAGAAGTATCTGGTCTTTTCCCCTCTTATCCAAGCCTGTCCCCGGGGAGACATTATTCTTTACCTTGTTGTATCAGAGTCAGTTGTGAGCGAAGCCTTGGTTAGAGAAGATAGAGGAATTCAGAAACCTGTCAACTACGTCAGCAAATCTCTGCTCAACACCGAGACTATATACCAAAGGATGGAGAAGATGGTTCTAGCCCTCTTTGTCGTCTCGAGGAAGCTGAAATACTACTTTTAATTTTTTCATATCGTCGTGCTAACATAGCATACTCTGAAAAGAATTGTCGAGAACCACAGGATACCAAGCAGATAGCAAAGTGGGTCACGGAGTTGAAACCCCATGGCATTAGGTACGAGCAAAGGATGTCAAGCAAGGGCAGGTCTTGGCCGACTTTATCGCACTCCGGGACCACCGACGCCGTGCAACCTTTTGGAGGAATGGGTTTTTATTGTGGATGGAGCTTCGAACAACAAAGGTCCGGGATAGGGATCATCCTCATGACCCGGAGGGACTATAATTGAGCAGTCCTTCATCTTAAGCTTTTTTGCCACCAACAAAAGCCATTATTGCTGATCAAAAAATATATGCAACACTCGGAATCACTAGACTCGAGGTCCGCTGTGATTTACTATTAGTGGGGAGTTAGGTCAAAGGGAGTACACTGCCAAGGATGAGTGAATGGCGACATACCTGCAGCTCGTGCTTAGCCTGAAATCAAAGTTCCTCAATCGTGACTTTAAGCAGATCTCCTTGTCGGAGAACAATCACGTTGACTTTCTTGCCAATCTGGGATCGTGTAATGGTCTCAGATTTAAATCACCGAATTACCATAATCAATATATGTTATGCTTAATTAATTAGATAATCTCTGAAAATTTCGACAGGATCCCTCTATAACACGGAGTCTGCCCTGATATAATATGTCAGATTCAACTAAGATCAACCTACTTATTAATTTCCAAACTTAAATTTCAACAACTCAATACTAAATCTCAATAATTAATCATTACAACTCGAGAGTACTCCTCTCGGTTCACAGTTCCACATGATTGACTCTACTCCAAAACAAGGTGAAATCAGAACTAATATATATATATATTACTTACCTTAAGAATCAAGGTAAAAAGATTAAGTTTGTGGTCAACAGGTACACATACATCTCAAGTCCATTCTTAGGACACTAATATACTAGTTAAGATATTAGGAGCTTCAATTAATCAATTTCGACTATCAATTCTTCATAGCAACATTGAGCATATAACTTACACACAAACAACAAAAGTATTCAATTACGCCATCAATTTAGTGGACCCACACGAGTGGTACCCCTGTTTTACTAATATTCACGCATAGATGATATTAAGTCGGGCCTCACGTCCTTGTCTTGACTGAAAGATATCAATTTGAGGGGGTATGAGCTCAACAACTCAGTGAGTAAAGTTACTCAAATTAATTGGCATTTTAATACTATTACATATCAAGTATGATGCGGTTGAACAAATTCAAGAATAATCTCATTTAAATTCCTATTTATGATGGGTAGTGCAACTTAATAGGTCACCAACTCTTTCTATTATCTGATAGTTGTTCTTCGCACTCTTTTGGACATACATGTCCTAAATTTCAACATTTTATCTTGTGTTATACGACACCTAACCTCTGTACATATCTATTTTCACCTGAAGATTAATTGATCACATATATTTTAGTATATCGCTCATAGAATTAGGGTCTGTTTGTTTCGCCGCAAAATGCCGCAAGTCGAAGTCGTAAAATGAGAATGAGAAAAGTGAATTGTAGTAGGGAAAATATATTGTGTTTTACGGTGTTTAGTTGATAAAGTGAAAGTGTAAATGGGAAAATATATTGTATTTTACGGTGTTTGGTTGGTAAGTAAAAGTGTAAATGGGAAAGTATATTGTGTTTTATGGTGTTTGGTTGGCAATATAAAAGTGTAAGTGAAAAAGTTGACCACAAAATTAATTGTAGCAGTGATTTAAATATTATAAGTACTATTAAATTAAATCTACTATTGTAAATTAAATTGTATTTGTAACGCCCTGATCCTATAGATACGGAGACATTATGGCGACGCATATACGCGAGGAAAATGCCCCACGTATACACGCTAAGCCTAAAGTAACCTGAACAAGCTATAAATCGGAAGCATAATGATCATGAACACTGCAGTAATACATATAAGACCACACATGATAGCAATGAATAACAGGAAGAAAATGACAGCTGAATAGAAGTCAAAGGTGATATACAGGAATCAAAGAATAATAACAAGAATGAAATGCAAGTATACCAGAATCAAGGGGAGAGGACCCAAGCTCCTCGCCAGGCGTACCGTCTCATCGAACACCTGCACATTAGAACAACCGTCCAATAGCTGGACGTGCAAATCCAGGGTCGTCAGAATGCGACCATAATGAGTGTGTGTGTAAAGGGGAAACAGCTCGTGCAGAAGAAACCATGTGCATATATAATAATAAGGACAACTGCAGATAGAAAGACTAAATAACACAATAAATAACTGAACAGTAATACATATGATAACAACATGAATACAGGTAGCAGACAAATGGCACAACTGTAAATATGCAATCAATGTCAAGGCGTGTAATCTATCACATGTCACTAGGTTGGCATACAATCCAGTCATGGTTATAGTTATATGTCTATCACAGTGATATAAATGTACAATCAGGTGATTGTGGTCAGTCCCAATATATTAACAGTTCATTATCATGTATTATGTCAGCGAAAACCAATTTCCACCTGTAATAGACGCATCCCATACTACGCCTACTACATGTGTCAATCAGGGTACTAAGTTATTGAAATTAATGGAAGAGACTTTGTCCATGCTTTAGGTGGGTTCCGTACATACCCGGAACCACGGCCCAATCACCTGGCGCTGAACCAGATCCTACCGCTAGGTAGTCAATAACAATAACAATAACAATGTGTCAATACAATGACAACATGGACAATACGGGATGTCAGTCATCCCCCGGAACCCTGCAGTGGAACCGTATCTCGGCTGCGCAACCTGTATCCTAGGTCCACCCAAAATACAGACGTTGTCTCCTCCATCAATTTCCCCAATCCCAGTGTAAGTTGTCAATTTACATTATCATTCACAACAATCAATATCCATGTTATTTCGATTACTGGGACCATACGGTGACAATAACAATATCAATGTAACAATAACAATGTGAACAATAATACCGTGTAAACGGTAGAACAATATAACAATGAATGTGTTACAGTCTGACAATATTTTCCCAGTAACTTTCAATAACATGAATTTATACAATAACGAATCCAAATGCTGCTCAATGAACAGTCTACTTTAGATCCAGTCAATATCTCATATCCATCTTCTAAGTCATCAATAATCAGATCGATCAATAGCTATCATAAAACTCTGAACATATATATTATAATCACCAAGATCAATGAGATCACTCTCATAATAACTCTATCTCCCTGACTGAATTGATCAGTCACAATACATGAAGCACACGGTATGTCCTCAATATCAACAAGTCAACAAACTCCATAATCATAACTACAGATGAAACATCCTCAAACAACATGTGGTCTAGAATATCTATTCTTGGTACTCAACATCAACGACATATCATCTAAACAAATCCCAAATGTTCATAACTATAACCAACAACGTCAATCTTATCTCAATACAAGTCAGGCTCCAATATAAGGAACATAGATTCTGGATAGCCTCTAACTCAAGATCAATCTAAGTCACACTCAATTAATATAGTCACATCTAAATACTGGTCCATATCCAATGTCAATAACATAAATCTCAGTTCGACTTAAACTCCAACTAAGTTCATATACTGATCCAAGCATCAAGTAATCCGATTTCTAACATCATAACAAGTCTATCATCAATTCCCAAATGAATCATCACTTAAGTTATTACCAATGAAAGAATAACAAGTCTGGAAAGTACTCTATATGAAATATATCATCTGTCCTCAAATATCTGAATAAATTCTTAACTGAATTATCACTAAGTAAGGAATATTAAGTCTGATAATTGTTCAGATAAATTGTAGATAGTAAACCTCAATATTGAACCAATCCAACATAAGCTCAATCTAGTATACAGTCCAAGTTCCTTTACAAGTAGTCCCAATCTGAAACAGTAATCATCTATTCATGAAATGATATAACTCTAATATCTCAATGTTCAAATACAAGATCCACATATATCTGATGCTCAACTATATACTTAATCTATCCAATCAATAGGTCGAGTCAAGTCACAGTCTAAAGGTATATCAAACTAAGCCCAAGCTAACAGGGACAAACAACCAACACATGAAATACCGCTAATACAAGCAAATGTTAACTACATGAATAAAGTGGACAATCATATATGTCTCATGAACTGGTACAAGCAATCAAACTAGTAAAGTATAATGGAAAGTCACATAAAATGGTAAAGGCAACATGTAAAGCATATCAATAACGATAAATACACAAGAACGAACACTCATATGAAATGACGCGGTTTCGGAACTGAATCGCCGTCTGGTCTTCACTGCACGAACTGGCGCTGGTCTATGAATAATCCCATGCATCGGTCTCCGAATCTCCTGTGTGTCGGGTCCACAACGGTACGAATCCGAATCATGTCCGGGTCTTCTGCAACTGATCCGGAATACTGTAGCATGTAACCAAATATACAAATAAATATAAATGCACGCTAAACACTCACACGTGCATACGGACACATACGTGTACACCCACGTACACATACGTATACAAGCATACACAACAATACATATATATAAATATGCCTACATATAATATACTTACATATATACTGATGCATAATTACACATATGCCTACATACATTAATTTAATGCAAACATATCCAATTTAATTAAATCCCATTTATTAATCACTAAATATTCACATAAATGATTAAAGAATAAATTCATGCATAAATATATACCATGCATAAATATCCAAATTAATAAATATCTATTATTAACTATAATTACCTATACATTAATTAATTAACATACATGCATTCCATATATCATGCATACACATGCATGCATCTAAACATGCAAAGACACTCACGCACACATACAAACACATTTAAATAACTTCCCAATAATTACACAAATGTCATTATACAAGAATATAAAGCTAACCTTGGGGCATCTTGCGGCGCACCGATGAAGGCTCCGATGGAGGCGTCCAGGGCCGCGGGGATGTCGTTGGATAGAGCAACTCGCCGTGAAGGGCGTGGGGTGCGTTCGCGCTCGCCGACGGCGATCAACGGCATCCCGCGGAGAGCCCGAAAATGATTCGGAGTAAGGATTTTTGCCGCACATGAAACAAAACACACACAATTTCAATTAAGCATATGATTTCGGTTCACATAACAGGACTATGAAGCATTTATATTTATAAATTGAAAATGGAAATCTATGTCTCATTTGTAATTGGTGTTGAATGATGAAAGTAATTGGCTTCAACTGATGTTAACAAAATAATAGACAATAACTTGACATGGATCAAGGCCACGAACCTCGTAGGCTGCGAGAATTCAGAGGAATCATTGGGGAAGGAGGAGATCACGGCATGGTGGTGCTACTCCGGCGCGAAGGAGGGATGCGTAGTCCTTGGCGTGAGTGATCGGGCACGGATGCTGCGGGCTTTGTTGCCGTGGCTTGCAAGGCGTGGAGGTGCTGCTGTTGGGCTGCCGTGGCTGGAGGGGCACGGCCTGAAGGAGGTCCGGTCGGGGAATCCAGCCAAGGAGGAGGAGCTTCGGCGGTCTAGGGAGGATGCAGCCAAAGGGGGCTCGGCTTGGTGCTCAGGTGCGCCACGGGGCTGATCTGGGCGCTGTCGCACGCCAAGGAGGGGATCCGGGGCGCAACAAGAAGGTGTTCGCGGAGCTCCGGCGAGGGAGTGCCGGGTGCTTGCCGCCCGTGGCCTGGATGCGCGCAACAAGGGGAGGGGGTTGCGAGATGGTGGCAGCGGCTGCGTTTGGACGAGGAGGAGAGAAGGATTAGTTTTAGGTTTTAATCTTAGGGTTTAGAATTAGGATTATATAAAAGGTATTGGGTTAATGGGTTGAATGCTAACGGGTATGGTTTAACGGGTAGGATCCAATTGGGTAAATGGATATGGAAATAAATATTGGGGAAAAGGATCATGGACAAGAAGAATAGAAAAACTAATAATAATAATAAATAAGAATATTAGGAACACTACTAATAATTAATAAGCACTAACAATATTAATAAAAAATAACATTAATAGTAATAGCAGCCAATCATAATAATAATTAAAGAATAATAATGATGAAACTAACTACTACTAATATTGACAACTAATAGAAATAAAAATAATAATAATAATTAGTAAGAAGAAATGTTAATGAAAATAAAATAATACTAAATATAAAGTCAAGTTAACATTTACCATCTTAAAATAATTTGCATATTTAATATATTAATAATCACAAGAAGAATTAATAAATTAAGTTAATAAAAAAATAATTTGCAAATCAGAATAAATACTTGAAGAAAATAAAAATACAGTATTACTAACTAGGGATCTTACAGTATTAATAACTTTGAGATAAAATATTAATAATCTTAATATTTTATTATAACAATAATATTAATAAAATATTAGTATATTTATGTAAACATTACTAAAATATTAACTAAATAAATAATAATTTTTTTAAGAAAATCTAATAAACATTAATAAAATTTTAAGAATACTAATAAAACATACATATTAAAAAATCTTAAGAAAAATAATAAAATATAGTTATAATATTATAATATTATAAAGTACTTAAAAATTTTATAATATTAAATTTCATTATAATATTATTGTACTATTATAAAATATAAAATTAACAAAGTAACATATAATTATAATTTTAATAATAAATTATTATTATAATATTATTATAATGAATTATTATTACAATATTAACATAATAAAAATATTAATATCATAATAAAGATATTATACTATTAATAAAGTAATTATTTATATTAAAAATAAATAATTAAATATATAGTAATTTTATATTAAAGTAATATTGTTATATTAAAAAATTGTTATTAGTATTAATAAAATAATAAAGTATTAAATGAAAATATTAAATTAAAATAGTAAGATATTAAATATTAAAAATATATAAAATAATAAAAACTAAAGATTAAAAATATGAAACAATTAAATAATTAAATAAGAAATTAAGTACTATTAAAATATTAAAAAATATTAAATATTTAATAATATTAAATTATATATTGATTTTTAAGTACCTGTTTTGAGCTGCAAGTGTACTATAAGTGGGATTTATACATTGGCGGAGGGAGGGGGTCAGGGGGGTTAAGTGACCCCCGACCCCACCAATATCTCCTTCTCTTAGTCTAGGGGCACTTATATTTGTGCCCCCCGCACTTATATTTCGGCCAGGTAGGGGCAAGACCAATGAGAGGTATCCGTGCCTAAGCAACGAGCCTAATCATGCCAAACCACTGTTCTTCGAGGTTTCGCCTCTCAATCCTTAACTTTTGACAACGATTTAGCAAGAGTCAAATTCTAATCAACTTCCCCCTTAAGTCAGTCTCCTATTGAGTCCAAGATGTTCCTAGAGCCAACATCTACTCAATTTTAAGTTAGGCTGGGTTAGTGAGTGAGACTGGGTTAGTGAGTGAGGAGATAGTTTTTGGGTTAAGGAAGGGTAATGACTTCCCCCCTTATCTTGTTTATAAGACAAACCCTTAATTCGTTTTAGTGCGTTGTGCAAGTATATAACAAAAATAACACCCCAGCAATAACATATAAGTGTATGCAATGTAGACGTATCTTAGCTCAAACACTCTTCAACAGTAATGTAAATGTAACAAATTAAATAAATGCCTAGAATGCAATGTTTAAACTTTTTTAACATTAACAAACAATCATATTACTGTTGAGGTTAGAGCAGTGTGCAGAATATATTAAACAGGAAAACTATCAACTGAAGTAGCTAAATTCTTGAATTTCAAGTAACCTGTGAGAAACTACAGTTAATAGTTCACCACAGCTGTGGGCTCTGATATTCTGCCTTCTTAGACAAAGGCACAAAGTAACAATATGTCCACTGCATCTTCTAGTTTTCAAATAGTAGCCCCTGCACACACAAAAAAAAGCAGAGAAGTAAAAGTCAGATTCTCTAAGAAGTTTGATTTCACTCTCTTAATTCCCTAAGAAGTTTGATTTCACTCTTTTTGTGCAGACAACCGAGATCTTAATCTTCCCAATGGTGCAAAACACTCACTACTAGAATGATCTCGCCAGATCAAGTTTCACCGAGATGATAGATCTGAATGCTTGCATCAATTGCCCAACAAATTAGAAAAGTAAAAGAGCGATAGAAAGGAGAAAGAAGAAATAGAAAAGTTTGAGTCGTGTTGGATATTTCCGATACTTATCTCTTTTATAAGGATAAGTTCCAATAGAAAGGAGACAACAACTGAGATATTTTGTTTTTGGGATCGCAAGTATCATGATAAATATCATGATAAAATATCACGGTACATGCGCTCAAAGAGAATAGATTCGAAAATGTTTCTCTCGTCTCATAACTGGGTGGGTCCACAATATCTTATACTTTTTTATTTATTTTAAATTATTTTCAAAACAAGAGAAATTCCAATTAAAAGATAAATTCCCGTTTGTTTTTTGAAAAAGGAATAAAATAAAAATGAAAAAGAATAAAATATTGTGTGCTCACCCACTTATGGGACAAGAGAAACAGACATGAACATGTTCTCTTTTAGCATATGTATCATGATATTTTATCACGATAATGGCGATCCCAGAAGCAGAATATATTGATTGTTATCTCTTTTCTGTTGGAACTTATCCCTATAAGTCTGAGATATATCCCACACAACTCAAAGTCTTTCTATTTCTTCTGTCTCCTTTCTATTGCTCTTTTATTTTTCTAATTTGTTGGCAAATTGAGGCAAACATTCGGAACTATCATCTTGGCAGGACGTGCTTTGCCGAGATCATTTTGGTAGCGTGGCTTCTTTACCACTAGGAAGACTGATATCTTGGTTGCATGCACGAAAAGGGCGAAATCAAAGCTTCTTAGAGCAAGATACTGCTCCCCTAACCGCAGGCCAGAAAACCTTTCCTTTCCTTTCTTTTAATTATTGTTGTTTTATACAAAATTATTTTATTCTGCTGAGTTTTATCTAACATAATATATTGTCTGTTATTAGAAACACATGCATAGTAGGTAGCAGCCACATAAATAAAGTGCTGTCTATAGTTGTTGATATTTTGTCCACAATGTTTTACATGCCAAAGTTAATAACAATATTTCTCTAATAATATTAGTGGTTTCTTTTTTTATTAGAGGCAAAATTATACAACTCCGTTTTGTAGATCCCCTTCTCTGGACAAAGACTCAGAACACAATATGATTTATTAGAAATAGTGAAAAAATTTTGTATTTTGTTGCGTGGTTTTTCCCGAAAGGATTTTTTTTCCACGTGAAATACTTGTGGTTTGTTTGCTTTATTTATTTGTGACAATTAATTTTGCTAATTGCTAAATTCATTGTTCACTCATTAACTGAGAAACTATAAGTTTTCTGAACAGATTGTTGTGTTTTGCTAATTTATAAATTCATAGTTCACTCATAGAGTGGGAAACTAGTTTTCCAAACAGATCGGTCTGTCCGTTAAAAAAACATCAATGGATTAATATGATTTCAGAGTTAAGACCAATATACTGATTATAAAGTTTTGCTTTATTTGGAGGTCATCAGGATTGTGGTGTCTGGTGCAAATCCTCTATTTATTGTTGAGGTAAGTTTTTCTTCTTAGCCATAAACTATGTCCCTAGATCTAGTCTATAATTCTTTAAGTTGTGTCTATGGTTTTTAAGTGTGTGATTTTGTTAGACTTCAAAGCCAACTGTTTCAATTGCAAATTAACATACTTTGCACAAAAAGAGCAAGTTTCAGAGGTTCCAACCTTGTTAGAATTGAGGGTAAAATTTTGATTTGAAGATGATACGTATTCATGAAGCAGTCTGTGGTTTGCTTCTTTCATTTGGACAAAGAAGTCTTTTTTAGTGGCAGCAGGTAGAACTCTATAATCTGATGGAAGAAATATTCGAGAAATCTTTTCTTTCATTCAAGTCAGTGTTCTAAAAAACCCGTTACATAACTCGTTATAACTCGTTATATAACCTAACACCGACCAATCGTTACGTAACAGGGCTAAAAAACATAATGTTTCATAACTATGGTTATTTTGCTCGTAACGTTCGTTACGTTACGTTATTAATATAACACATCGTAACTTACGTTATGGTGCAAGTCGACTTTTTATATAAAAAATCCCAAATTTGCTCTGTCTAGGCCAAAAATTCCCCCCAAAAAATCCTCTCTGTAACCTCGTTGTCGGCGCCGAGAAAAATAAGAGAGAAGAAAGAAGAATAAGACATACCTCTGACGGTTCTCCATTGTGGTTTCTGCCGGCGTCGTCTCCAAGCGGTAGTTCTCCGTCATGGTTTCTGCCGTCGTCGTCTCCAAGCACATGTAAGCTCTCTCGCTCTTCTCTCCCACTGATCTCTCTCCCCCTCCCGATCTCTCTGCTCTCTCTGGGGTGAGAGCGAGCGAGAGAGATCTAGAAAGAGCAGAGAGAGATTGGGAGCGGGAGAGAGCAGAGAGAGCACAGAGAGTGAATTATCTAGGGGGAGAGGACAGAGAGAGATAATTATTAAAAATATTGACTGAGGTAATATTATTAAAAGATAATTGCTAAAAACTATCATGTTTGTTATCATCCTTATTATTTATTATGAAATTTGTTATATTTGCGAACTTATTATAACTTGTGAATGTAAAAAATTATTGTGATACTTGCTAAAAATTATTGTGAGACTTGCTAAACGTGTTATATATTATTTTGATATTTTTAATTTTTTTTAAAATTATTTTTCTATTTATAAAAGTTCTTAAGTATAGTATATATATTTATTTTTATTAAATAAATATTAAATCGCGTAACCTACATTATGCGTTACGTTATAATCTATATTTACATAACAAAGAAAAAAACCTTATCGTTACGTTATTGTTATTTTAAACATTGATTCAAGTATACAACATGATGAATATTGTCTTATATAATATGCTATTTGAAATTATGTATGTATTTTTACCTTTATAAGAAAAAAAACACAAGAAATTCCATTGCACTTACTGTTTAGTGTTCAGAGAAACGAAGATATGGTTATAGCCAGTAAGATGAAGACTGCCTTTTAACGCGAACCATGCGACTTTTCCTTTTATGAAATAAAGTTCACTGCTAATATTTTCAATTTTCCTTTCCATAAGTTTTCTGTGACCGAGATACTCATGATTAAAATAGTGTGTGTTATTACAGAAGGAAAAGTTGTGAAGCTCAGAAAGGAATCTATTCATGCCATCGTACCTGGCTTTTCTTCAGCATCTATTATGTTTAGAGACATCCGTGAGGAGCTCAAGTTTTACATTGTAAGAAATTCTTGTTTCCCCAACATATTGATCCGTAAGTAGCTATCTTTAGCATTATATGTTTTCATTGCAGAAAGATGGTGAAGAAGTTTTTTCTTGTACATCTCACAAAAGACACGTGATTAAGGTTGGAAGTTTGATTCGATTCTCAGTCAGAAGGTGGGATGCAGTGTAAACAATTACATTTTGCTTTATAATGTCCTATTTTGGAGATCTGTAATCTTTCTCTTTTGCTTGATTATATTGTTAAATGTTGAAGTTCTGGAATATCATAGTGGTCTGAGTGTGCTTTAAGTCAAGCACCCTATATTGGACTGTAAACAACTAAACATGTAATGGGGAAAAGTGAGTGCACTTTGGTCACTGAAAATTTCATGTAATAAGAACTATGCATTGTTAAATTTGTTAAGATGAACTAGTACAATTTCTATAACCAAAGTTGTTAGACTCATCAATTGTTGAGTGGTATTTAGAACTGTAAAACAGAGGACTGCACTCAGATATAAATTGCAATAATAATAATGCATCTTTATTGAAGCTCTAATTTATATATCCTACCCTACGAATTCCTTGGAACGTTGATTATATATTTTAATTTTGTTGTCATTCCAGAGAACCTTATTTTCAGATGAATGGTTCTGTTTAAACTATATTTTTTTATTGTGCTAGATGTCTTATTTATCTATCCATATTAAGTCGGGGTATTCATTATCAATTGCAATTAAATAAGATCAACTTTTCTAAAAAGTGGGTGGTTTTCAGCTGATTTGAATTGAGGAGGACCACTTTGATTGCCTCAGTTTGATGTGATTAATAGCGTTATTGTAGGATCCAATCATGATGATGATATTGATGTTGTTCTCGGATTTGAGCATTGTTGTGTTCTTGCGTCATAGGTTGCCTTGCTTCGACCAAAAGACATGATTTGTAGCTTTGTGCAGGATATCACCTTTTCTTGTTTGGAAGATATAATGCCACAAGTAAAATTCCAATCAAAATGTTAAATAACCTTTTATGTGCCTGATCAATCTATATACCTTTGGTATTCTGATTACCAGGCCTCCTATACGTATCTTTGTGCTATACCTTCCTTTTTGATAATCAGAGGTATCTTCAGAGCAGGAATTGGTATTTTCAGAATTGGCCCTTGGATATGTATCTGGATCATGCAATTTGAGCTATTTTTACTACTAAATCTTCTAGTGACTTGTCACATTGATCAAGTCTTATGGTCCTTGTTTCCTCCTGTGACTTCTAGTTTCTTCATGCTCATGTCTTTTGATTCTCCTTTTGGCCATTATCACAGCGTATCCAATGATTTTAGTGTCACAAATGGCTAGAGAAAATAACTTGCACATTGTGCAAACAACAAAACCACCAGAAGTTTAGCTAATTTTATTGCAATAAAGTCATTAGAAAGAACTGGTTGTATTTATTGTTCATATTGTATATTTAAATCCTTTTGATATTCTTGCGGTGCATGTACTTGGTCTAACAGTATTTCTTATATTTGTTTTAATTTGTCATGTAGTTTTGACGAAGAAATACTCCATATCAATGGATCTTTAGTCCCACCTCACACTGACTCCGTTCCTTGGTTATCAAAACATGGTATAAAAGATGGATCTCGTATTGACAGGTTTGTATCTGTTTTACTCATTTTACTTCCCGTTGTTCTTGATCATCAATGTAAGCTATATGATCAAATCACAGCTTAGCTGCGCATTTTTCATCGAAAGAATTATAAGCTTCTTGTGCCTTGAGCTTGATTCAAAACAATAATTAGTACTTGCTTCAAAATCTGGTACTTAAAAATTGGAAGTATTACATATATTTTCAAAAAATTAATGTGTGTTCCAACACTCTCCAATTAGGTTCTACAAATATTGTGTTTATCTTGAGTGAATTTTGCAGGTATCTGAAGAGACAAAGGGGGATGGATTCTGAAAAGGATTTACCAGAAAAGGATTCTGGCTTGTTCACAAAGATACGCATTCATAGAATCGGCGCACAAGTCTAGGAAGAGAACTGCTAATGAGTGATAAAAAGTTTTATGGACTTCTTTTGATAGGTAACCACTCACCAGGAATTTGTTTGCTTGCTTTACAGTAAAAATTCTCCATGAGATCATTCTCAATTTTCTGGGGACATTGAACTTTTATTGGATATTCTTCCTTGCAACACCAGCCACTGAATTTTGAACTGTTACTGGACTGATGGCTAACATGATGTACATTGAACTCTTATAGCTCCGAGTGTTACAAGATCAACCGTTGTTGCACAAATCACCAGTTGTAGTGTCTGTTTACATTGAAACGGTATCTCCTATTGATCCTTTGGATGTTTTGTAGATAAACTAAATAACACTTTGATAGAAGTATGCAGTTCTTGAGAAAGATATCGAGGACTGATTCGCTGAAACTTGACTCAAACAGAGCGAGAATCAGCTGATGCAGAAACAAGGGGGTGTGATGTGCCATTGACTTTTGCAAACAATTCTCTATTTTATCGTTAATTTTGTGATTAATTTTTTCACTTTTATTTTCACATTACTAATCAAATAACAAAAAACACAATATATTTTTTTACTTACTCTTTATATTACAATCAAATATTAAAAATATATTTGCACAAATTTCAATTTTTTTTCTCACATTTTTTTTTCTCTCATTTTTAGCTTGCACTGTTCTTTCCACTTACAGCAGACCAAACAGGCTTGGTTCACTTTGGCTTGATGGGCCATCTGTCACATCTATGTGCATCTATATGGATCAATATCAAAGCTTGTCACCCCAAAACCAACAATTAAGTAATGGGAGAATGGAGTCATGATGCACGACCCATTGATCCATCTTAATCCAATGACATCAGAAACGATGCAATTTGACCCCACTTGCACTTGCAGCTTACCCAGTCCATCGTCCAATTCAGTCCAACAAAGTATCTGTTGGTCAAAGCCAAATCCAAGCCGTCTGGATTGGCTTGACCGCACATATTGCACAAGCCAAATTTAACAAGTAAAAGAAAGCAAATGCTATGAAAATGACTTATAATACCTCTGAAATATAAGGATGGGTCCATGGAAGATTTTTGAATAGTTGATTATCGTTGCGATATGGATCCTGACTTGTACCTATTGAGTAGTGCTATTTCGATTACTCTTACCGTATTGCACTAAATTAGTAGAGTGACATGTGGGATCACGTGAGTCACACTAGTAATTCATGGCTTGTGTGGCTAACATAATCCCCACATGTCACCCTAATATTAGTATTGTCTACTATATTAATAGTAGGACAAATAGCATTTTGCGTTCACTCGTGGAGAGGGTCGGCATATTGCATATCGTTACCTTGATCATGATTTTGACCATTGAAAATACCCAAACATGATTTGGTTGCTGGAAAACAAATCTAGGAAAAGGATTTGGGTCCCACAATATTAGATTTCCTCTCACAGCGGAGCTTGAGGGGAGGAAATTTAACATATCTAAAAGCTGACGTGGAGGCAACCCCCATACAAAGAAAATAAGATTTCAGGGCAAACAAACAGCTGAAAGAAAGGAAAATGACATGGGCCAACAGTGTCAGAAGGAAAAAGGGGGGAAAAAAAAAAAAAACTCCTCCTCTCCACTTTTAGGACAAACAGATAGCCCCTAAGGGTAACCCCAATAGTGGAGCTAGATGAATGATAGATGAAGCTGCAATTGTAACTTCATTTTTAAATTTTGAGAGTAAAAAAGAATAATTTTCATAATGGAGGCTAGACAAATTAAAGTTAGAAGTGAGAATATTTCACCTAACTCATATGAGCCTTTAGATTCGCCTAACTCTATGTCAATCATTAGATTCACCTAAACTCAGGTGGTGTAGTCTTATTATTGAAGATGCTCTAAGTATACTTAAAAGTTGGCGAATTTGAACAATTGAATTTTTATGGATCAGGACTTGTCCCTTTCGCTTATGAACAGGGATGCGGTTACATTCAGGCTGACCTATATACATTGCATCCAGTGCGGGCTATTACTCCACAATGGATTTTACAGAAAATTTAAAAGTTACATGAAACATTAATGTTCTTACATAATATCTCTTTACTTGATAATTTGTTCATTAAAAAAAATGAACATACCTGAGGCATAGCATAGAAAGGTAAGGTTTGGGAATTAATTATTGAAAATAATACGTTCTCAAGTGTGTTTGCTATTTCTCTGATGTTTCTTTAATTTTTTTTTTGCCCCGTTTGAGCTTGCCAAATAACAACAACTAAGTAGTTCTGATTCTGATTGTGATTCTTGACTAATGACTACCCATGCTGTATTCGAATACGTTTGCTATATTTTATAGTTTTCGTATCTGCTTGTTTTGTCACAGTTTACACAGCTGGGAGAAGGAGACATGCTCCATGCCTTGTGCTACTAACAATAACAATACAAGAGGCTCACCTGCTTGTTTCTTGGAAACAAACAAAAGAGAAATCAAATTGCTTTAGGCGTGTTTGTTTCGCTGCAAAATGTCGCAAAACGCAAGTCGTAAAACTTCTTTTTCATTTTTAGTTGTTTGTTTCGCTGAAAAACAAGTTGCAAAATGTAACTCTTCTTTTCCCACTTATAGTTGCTACAGTTAAATTTGTGGTCATGTAAATTTCACTTTTACACTCATATTTTCCCACTTGTATTTACTACAGTTAATTTTGTGGTCATGTAACTCTCACTTGTAGTACACTTACAGTTCAAAATAGTTACTTGATAATCAATATAATTTAATATTATTAAATATTTAATATTTTAAATAGTGTTCAATTTCTTATTTAATTATTTTATATTTTTAATCTTTAATTTTTTTATTGTTTTTAATATTGTTTTAATATTTAATATTTTACTATTTTAATTTAATATTTTTATTTAATACTTTATTATTTTATTAATACTTATTCCATTTTTTATTATTTTATTTAGAGTTAATATTTTATTAATATTACAATATTATACTTTAATATAAAATTAATATATATTTAATTATTTATTTTTTAATATAAAAAATTACTTTATTAATATCATAATATATTTTATTATTATATTAATATTTTATTATGTTAATATTGTAATAATAATTCAGTATAATAATACTATAATAATAATTTATTATTAAATTATAATTATATTTTACTTTGTTAATTTTATATTTCTATAATATTACAATAATATTATAATAAAATTTATATTATAATAATTTTCAAGTATTTTTAATATTATAATATTATAACTATATTTTATTATTTTTGTAAATTTTTATATTTATATTTTATTCGTATTCTTAAAATTTATATTATTTATTTAGTTAATATTTTAGTAATATTTTACTATTTATACTAATATTTTATTAATATTATTGTTATAAATAAAATATTATGATTATTAATTTTTTATCTCAAATTTATTAATACAATTTAATTTACAATAGTAGATTTAATTTAATAGTATTTATAATATTAAATCACTGCTACAGTTAATTTTGTGGTCAATTTTTCCACTTACACTTTTACATTACCAGTCAAACACCGTAAAACACAATATACTTTACCATTTACATTTTCACTTTATCAACCAAATACCGTAAAACATTATACTTTTCTATTTACACTTCACTTTATCAACCAAACACCGTAAAACACAATATATTTTCTCTGCTACAGTTCAATTTTTTCATTCTCATTTTACGACTTATTACTTGCGACGTTTTGCAACAAAACATACAGGCTTCGGTTCCCCGAAGCAAAAGAGAACAAGATTGTCTATTGATAGCCATCTTACCCTATTATAGAAATAAATCAACACAAATTTCTGTGCTGTCAGAAATAAGAGACGAATATGGTGCGTGTCACTGTGATGAGATGAGGGAGGCGGCCACCTTTAAAGAAATTTACGTTCCAAGACCTCGTCAAATATATCACCACACCATTAAAAAGCCCTCCCTCTCTTCGCGATGCCGAGGCCCGATCGGCGATAGCCACGCAAAAAAAAGAGAGAACAATAGAAATATCTGAGAGCGTCACATCATCTGCCGAAAGTAATTATTATTATTATTATCATTATCATGGAAAATAAATGGAGGCATACTCTTCAAACTTTACGGCTCCTGTCTCTCGCAGAATTTATGCCTTGCGAGGCTGCAACTTGCTGTTGATTAATGGGCCTGCGCAGATTATTATTCTCAGAAATGGGGTTGACTGTTTGTGTCCATGGAAGAGAGAGATGGTGCTTTTGATCTCTGTTCCTGTTCTCATTTCTCTTTGCACCCTTGCAGACCTAAGATTTGCACATGGCTCAATCAAATAATTTATTTCTAGACAGAAGTAATTGCACGTTTTTACCATTTGAAGTTTGAACTGGGCTTCTGCAATTTTGTGGCAGACGTGCAATTTTGAGAATTATGCTTATGGTTATTGGTTGTTACACTTGTGAAATGTTAGGTTGATTAGATTGTTTTTTTTTTTTTTTTTTTTGAGAAATAAAATACTTATCACTAATTATTCAAATTAAAATTTTCAATTCAACAACTTTGAGAATTGAACTTTAAACCTCCTTTTGAGAGAGAGAGGGGTATTACGGGCGGGTCAACGTTCTTGAAATGTTAGATTGATTTCTACATTCTGTAGTTTTAAATGATCGATTATGATTGGTTTTTGGTTTTGTTTTTTTTTGAAAAGAGAGTTGGAAGGATCCGATAACATTTTGGTGAATCTTATATGATTCTATGTGGATGTGGAGGGAATGGTTTCACAATTTAGCCCTTCACGACAAAAGCCCGAAGTACGCTTTTAAATTCGGACAATAGAACACATATAATTAGCTATTTATTATTATCACAATTATTTGGAAGAATCTTTTTCTTTCTTGAAAGGATTTTTAGAACTTTTAAAGTATAAACAAATATAAAAGACCTTAGAGCAATTTTGAATACTTAAATATTTAATCAAGAAATACTAAGAAGAAGTGAAAGACACTTGAAATACTTTTTAAATGATAGGTCGGTGGTGTTTGTCTCTTCTGTTTAAGGGAACAGTCTTTTACTTGTCCTTCTTGACTTTTAACAATTGTTATGCACAATTGATGTGAAATCTAACAGGATTAAATTTTAAAGTTCTAGGGGTGAGCAATCGGTTGGTGCAGTTTTTGTTCAGAAAAATAAAACCGTACAATACTGATCAACCGATCACTACTGCATCGGAATCGAACCGAAAAGTTTATCTCAGTTTCGATTTTACCGGTGGGAGGATCAGGGAGATATTCAGAAAGAGGAGAGCTCATCGGAGGGAGCTCGTCGGGAGATAGTTTGAGAGAGAGAGGAAGAGAAAGAGAGATTGTGAGAGAGAGCTCGGTTCGGGCTGTGGGTTACAGAACTCAAAAAAAATTTCAATCCGCATCCGAATCGAACTTTAGCAAAACCGAACTGAACTTAATGATTTCGGTCAGTTTTTTGGGTTCCGGTTTATTTTTGCTCCCTCCTATTTCAAACGATAAAAGGCCTGAACATTAATATTATTTTTAGAAAAGAAATCAAGTCAATTAAAATAAAAAATTCATCTCGTCTCTCCTTTTAGGGTGGCTCCACACTCGCTGGATTCTCTCGTGAGCCGCCACTCTTTTGCTTTATTAGGCGTAATATCATATGGAATCAGCCTTCCTCTTGGAGGCGGGCACAAAAATCATACCTGGCGCAAACGGACACATTCTTTGGAACATTCAATGGCTGAATACTTGGACTCGCACCAAAAGTTAGTGAACAGTTTAAAGGAATCAATATAGAAAAATAAATACAGATACGGGTTGTAAAATGGCTGATTGTCAGTCACGGTTAATCATCGACTTACAGTCACTTTATTCACATATATATTATACTTCATGAGATTTGAATCGATACAAACAAACCCAACAGCTTATCGTTTGAACAGAGAAACATATTATAAGTCACTCTTACAATCTGCAGCAATATTTCGGCTGAATTATCCCGCTCACACAAAAGTAAGATGTATTCTTTTATATAAAAAAAAAAGGGGGGGAAATAAATAAATAATTGGGGGGCGGGGGATCCCCACTAAAAAAAGTTAAAAATAAATAAATATAACGTGGAGAAGCATCACATATGCACATGGCCTCTTGCGTGCTCGGTGGCCTCTTGCGTGCTTCATAAAAGTTAAATGGGCAAGCGTCGTTGTTTTGTCTGCTTTTTGTTTTATCTTCTCTCTGCAATGTGACGTGCACATTGGCAAATCTAACAGTTATAATTGAGTTCAGTCTTATCAGAACCATGCAAATCAACAGACTATAAGATCTTGTTTGGTTGTCATAATTGATCGTAATTCGTAAGTCATAATTGATAAAATCTTTTACAGTTGTAAATGAGTTACATGCATCCATGTTTTATGCTATTTGGTTAGTAATATAAAATTATAGGTGAGAAAGGGCATGTTTGGTTAAGGGTATAAGTGAGGAATTAAGGAAGTGATAATATTTCCCTTTAGAATTTGGGAATTGGTTAGTAAGTTTTTTGGTATTTGGATATTGTTGGGAAGTAGGATTTGGAAAATGTTTTGTCTTTTGTGGTGTTTGAATGGTAATGTGAAAGTGAAAGTAGAAAAGTTAACCACAAAGTTGACCGTAAAATAATATTAAAATAAAATTAATTAAGAAAAATAAAAACTGGACTGTAATTAGAATGCAAGTGAAATTTACATGATCAAAAAATTAACTGTTTTGTGTTACAAATGAGATTTACATGACCACAAAATTAATTGTAGCACTCTAGAAGTGAGGAAATGATTGTGTAAAAGAGAAAAGAGAAAAGGAAAAGAGATTTTCTCATTTTCCTTTTCCAGTGTTTGAATAGATAGGGAAGCGTGCAATTATACTTCCCTATTTCCTTACTTCCGTCCACTATCTTACAACCAAACAGCCCTAAAGTGTATTGTGTTTTACGATGTTTGGTTGTCGTAATGTGTAAGTCGTAAGTGGAAAAGTTGACCATAAAATTAACTATTTGGTGATTTAAAAAATTTTGATATTGCAAATAAAAGCTAAAAAAGCTAAATATTAAAAATAATTAATATTAACATAAAAAAATAATACAAATTTGCATGGCCACAAAATTAACTGTAACTGGGCTGTAAGTGAGTGGTAATTGAGTTGCAAGTGAGTGGTAGTTGAGTTGCGTAGGTCTTTTATAAATTATAGTCGAAACAAACACCGTAACTGTGATTGAGTTATAAGTAATTTACGAATTACAGACTTTTAAGATTTTTACAACGAAATAAACAGGCAAGGGGAGTTGGATTTTAGAGTGGTTTACAGGTTTAAAACAAACCCCAACAAGTACGAGATTATGTAGATAAACAAATCGGCCAGTTTATGCTCAACTCGGCAAACTGAAATTTTACATGTTTTATCATATCAATTCAGGTCTGCCTGAACCCTAACTTGACCCGAGTGGCTTTTAGGTTAGTTCGGGTTTGATCCAAATTCAATCTAAAATTGAATATTCCCTGTCCCATAAATTCGGTTTGGGTTGGAGTTGCCAGTTTGCCAATCCCTGTCCAATGTTGCATGAACAAAAATTTCCAACAAAAAGCTTTGCAATAAGCATGTAATTATGAAGCACGACTAGGGGTGCCATCGGATCGGATACGGATCGGATATTACCTCTACCATATTCATATCCGCACCCAACCTTCGGATACGGATACGGATACGGATATTGACGGATGTGAAAAAATGATATCCATATCCGCCAAAATCGGATATCAGATATAAATCGGATATTAGCGGATCGGATGCGGATACTAATCGGATATGTTAAAAATGGATATGGTTAAAGATAAATTAAACAGAAATACTTATATTACTTTTTTTTTCTCATCTATTACAATATTAAATGTGATATATACTATGATATTATTGTGTACATATCAATACATTCATCGTATTCATTGTCATTTGACTTCTATAACAATAGATTACACGTCCTCCGGTATTAAACGCCGATTCGGATGACATGGTTGATGTCGAAATACTTAAAATATCATGTGGTGCTCTTGTAAGAATCAAATACTTTTCACTATTACTTTTTCGCCAACTCAAAATATCAAAATTTAATACCTTATTCTATTGAAGAATAGTCTTCTCCATACCGATATCATTATGAAGCACGCAACATTCGGATATCGGATACGAATAAGATATTACTTTTACCATATCCGTATCCGCACCCACCTTTCGGATACGGATACGGATACGAATATTGACGGATGTGAAAAAATGATATCCGTATCCGGATTGGAGGCGGATTCGGATGCGGATATCCGCGGATAATCCGTATCCGGTGGCACCTCTAAGCACGAGAATCTTGTCGTTTATTTTAAAAAATAAAAATAAAAAGAACCTTTGCAATACAATATTAAATAACACAATTTGGGAAAAGAATTAATAGGAAGAAAGAGAAATAACTGGTGCACAAATTCAGAAAAGAATTTCTGTCACAAAAGTTAAATGTGAAATGTCAAATCACACGCTTGCTCATGCTGAGGTCAGGTCGCCCCAGACGGCGTCGGGCCTCAGTCACATCCGGGGCACCTCACCGTTCTTTAAAGCAAAGCCCGACACGTTTAGCGCTGCCACTGGACCCTTGCCCCGCGAGTTAGCGGACCGGCGCTCCGGCCAAGTTGGCGCGCGTGGGTCCCACCCCGCAGCATGGCAGGCTGGGCCAGACGCGAAGAATCTCCCCGCTCCACCTTCCGGAACCCAAATCGCAGTTAAATTTGCTTCAATTTTATTTTTCAACCCCAATATAAAATGGACAGCAAAGGCTCTCGCAGAATTCAGTTAAACCATCGAAGGCCGTGCGGCGTTTCTCGTTGGCGAGATACTCCGTCGAGAAATTGAAATTGAAATTGAAATTGAGATCGGAGGGAGATGAAGAAAGCCGGCGTCATCGCCGCCTCCGTTGCCGCCGCCTCGTCGGTGGCTCTCAATTCCAAGTCTGATCACTACATCACCCTCCCCTCCGATTCGAATAAGGTATTTTTACGGCGTAATGAATCTCTTTTTTAGAAATTACCAGATTTGTTTTTTCCTTTTAGTTTCTTTTCCGTTTTATTCTAATTTGGAATTTAAATTTTAATTTTTGGGTTCTTGATGGGACTTTAGGGCTCGGGGTCGACGAAGCGAAAGGACGGCGGATCTGGATCAAGGAGGGGAGCTGAGAGCGAGAAGTTCGCACCAAGATTCGACGGTTTGAGGTTTATCGAGACGCTGGTGACGGCGCACCGATGACGGACGTCGGATTCCGCCGTTACCGTTTCGTGTTGGAGTTTTGCCATTGAGAGATACGATTTGATATTATTGCGCAAAAATTGACCTTTTTCTTGATCTTCCTTGATTGTGATCGGGATGGGCAGAGCGCTTCAAGTTTTCTTAGATGTGGAAACTGTGAAATATGGAAAATTTTGGTAATTGAATATTTCAATTACTTTTTCTATACGGAATATAGTTTATTTTTTAGGCATTTTGAAATGTTATTTGCTAGATGAGACCAAAATGGTCAATTGCACCCTCTCAGCTTCAGCTGCTCCTCTTGCCTCTGCTTGCATATTTGCCATAGCTTGTGGTGAACTCAACTTCACACGTCTTTGCCTGCAGAAGCTGGGAACTGCTCACCATCCTCCATATATCAATCAGCAAACCGAGCCCCCCGGCTTCACCATTTCTCGCCTTGATCAAGGAGACAATGTGAAGAGGGTCGCCTTCTAGGATTATTGGCATATCTCTGAATTTCTCTCATGGAAATTTGACTTTTATCCGTCCCCTGCGTGGCGGTGACCAAGTGATCCCACATGTGTAGCCCTGTCTCGTTCAACCTCCACTTGTCTCCCAATCAATAATACTCCCATCTTTCAGCCACTTGTTCAACAACCAATCTTGTGATGTGAAACCATCACAACAACAGAAGAAACTGAGAGACAATGCAACGGTCACGTGGAAGTGATCTACCCACACACACTGTCAAGCAATAAAATTAATCATCACAAACATAAGAATATCAGATTTAATGCGGTTCAACTAGTTTTATTTATCTCTACGGAAAGGAGAAGAGAAAAGAAGAAAATTAAAAGAGTTACAAGAATCTCTCTCTCACAACTCTCAACAGTGGAAAGCTTGATTGCACATGACTTATTTTGCAAACGCCACTCAAGAAGTTTTTATAGACTCATAAGATTATCCTACTTCTTCACAAATTTCAGCAACAGGAACAACACCGTCTCAGAGAAAAAGAAAACTCAAATTGAGCTCAAATTAGAATCAGAACCAAGAAAGAAAACTGTCAAAACCGTGATCATTCGACTACTCTGACCTAGTCACTATCCTACTCATTAGTCGACTGATTCAATGTATCAGTCGACAAACTGAGATGTCTTGCTTCTTGTTGCATCACAGTTGACCATGGGGGTGTTTGGTTGCAAGGAAGTGAGCGGAAGTAAGGAAATGAGAAAGTATAATTGCTCACTTTTCTATCTATCCAGAAAAGGAAAATAAGAAAATCCCTTTTCCTTTTCTCTTTTCTCTTTTACACAATCATTTCCTCACTCTCAAAGTGATATAGTTAATTTTGTGGTCAAGTAAATCTCATTTGTAATAAGTTGTAGCACAAAACAGATAATTTTTTGATCATGTAAATCTCACTTGCAGTCTAAATACGGTTCATTTTTTATTTTTCTTAATTAATTTTTATTTTAATATTATTTTGTGGTCAACTTTTCCACTTCCAAATTATCATCCAAATACCGAAAAAGACATAACATTTTTCAAACCACACTTCCCAACAACATCCAAACACCAGAAAACTTACTAATCAATTCTCAAATTCCAAAGGGAACTATTATCACTTCCTCACTTTCTCACTTCCACCCTTAACCAAACCGGCCATATATTGCACGCTATTAGTCGACTTGACTTCACTGTATTATAAGTCAACTAGTCTACAGGCAGTAGTCGACTTATATTGTGTACAAACTATGCAATCTTCTCGTATATGTCTGTTCTCGATCTCTGAAGCTTGTAACTCCTCCATCTTGACATGATTTCTTCTCCAATGAATTTGAGGCACCCAAGCTAACACCTTGTCACCTCCTCCTCCCCCAACAGTCTCCAGCTTGAAGGCCCTACTATTTCTGTGATGCCAAATACACCAGGCAGCATATAAGCTATGACAGATTGACAGCAGGCTTCCATCTCACCCCCGACCCATACCTTTGCCTTGCAGAGCTTGCCACAACTCCGTCGATGGTCTATTAGCCAGGTTCCACCCAAGTGCAGCCTCTCCCACACTATCTGCGACCGGCTGCACAGAGTAATCAAATGTTGCACATCCTCGGCAAAAGCTACACAGCGAGGGCATCTTATGTTCGTCGCCAGCGTCGCAGTTACCACCATTGCTGACCCTCCAGAGCCATGCCTTGATTCTTTCTGGCACCACAAGCCTCCATACCCAGCTACAGCCGACTCCTCCGCTGTTTTCTGACCGACTGAAAATCCTCCCATACGCATACTTCACCGAGAATACGTTCAATCCCATGCCATACCATGCAACCTGATCGGCGATTTGCTCCCGTGGGATTGGAATTTGACTAATTTTATTCACAGGTTTCAGCAGAAAACAGAGTAGCCAACTTCTCTTTAGTATCCCAGCATCACTGTATAAACGAATGAACGCGCCATCACCCATCAGTATATTAGTTGCCTTGTTACTAAAAATAGCAGCCAAATGAGCACGAAAGATATTGCCTAATATTTTGGTTTCCAAGTTAGTGAAGTGATCTGAATTTTGAACAATAAATATATATTTCTTGGTAGACCAAATACTACTGTGAATATTTCATTTCTCATAATACGATGTATAGTGCGTTTTTTTGCTGTACCTATCAGAAAATTCTACCCGCAAACGATTTCTTTAAGCCCCACCAGAATGCCAACATTTTAAGTTTGTTGACCGAACAAGGGTAATATTACATAAATTATACGAGTATGTACAATTGCACATCGATCAGGTGGCGAGTCAGTGAGAACAAAGGATCATCAGGCTGCACATTTTGGATCCACAATTCTTGGTGGGTCTCAGTTCTGTGTGGTCCCCTGAAAGATGGCTTTCGGCGAGAGTCTTGTTCCCCACATTTATTTATTAAATTTGGTAGAAAAATGGAACTCGGAATCCACCAAAAATTCCTGGCTGCTGGTTGGATGGAGGACTACGCCTGCGACAAGAACATGCTGATGTCTAACTGGGGCAATTGATTGATGCGTCTGGAGTCAGTAGAACAAGTTGGGGAACTAGGGGAATTTTTTAGAGGCTAATTTGTAGGTATTCAACCTACACGGTTAAGTCTTCAAAGTCCTCTATCTTTTGGTGTATATGAACTATGAAGTTGTCAACTGTATATATTGCTCGCTATAAACGATTTTGTCGACTGGGGGGTTTGATGGAAGTGGAAGGCAAAAATGCAACTGAGTGTAGAATTGTAGCGAAAAAATAAATTTGTCAAATTCTCATTTATGCAATTTGAAAGTGTAAGTAGAAAAATATATTAGTAACGTGGAAATGAAAGTGAAAAAGTTGACCACAAAGTTGACCAAAAAATAATATTAAATTAAAAGTTAATTCTGAAATAACATTTTTTGTTATAATTGGACTGCAGGTAGGATTTACATGATATCAAAATTTAACATATTAAGATATAACTTATTACGAGTGAGATTTACATGACACAAAATTAACTGTAATACCCTACTCTGAAAGTAAAAAAAAAATAGTATAAAAGGGACCTATAAAAGATAAAAAGAAAAAAATAAAAAAAAATTTCATTTCATATTTCCGGCTCAAAACAAAAAGAAAAGTGAGAAATGAATTTTCTCACTTCTCATTTTCCTCCCACTATGATGAATCCAAACACGTCCAACAAAAGACAAGCAAAGGAGAATGATGAAAACGAGTGTAGGAGAATATGGGTGGTCACATGATTAGCCTTGTATCCAACATATCAAGGAAGACTTTCATACCCACTGGACTCAGTTAACATCTAGGCAGATGGAGTCTCACTATACATTACAAAATGGCATAAATCACACTTACTTTTAGTGTTGGATATGCCAATAAGCAAAGGTATAAGAAGAATTACTCATTTTAAAATGAATTTTATCACACATTCAGTAATGATCACCTACCCCAAGCAAAAGTAATGGTTCAGTTCCCTTTTAGGTCTTCCTTGTTTAGACATTTTTCCTTGAGCCAACTTTCAATCTATCAATTTACACATGGCTCCAAAGCTAAGAAAGTAGATATTTTCAAAGTGGAGCTTGACATAGGATGCGCCCACATCAGCAAAAATTGTTTCTAATCAAAGTTTTAGTGTTTTTCTCTCTCTTATTTCACTCCTTTAGTTGTATCGACGTATAATATCGCCAAATGTTGCACGCAAGATCAAGCCATCATGAGTAACAAGATCAGATAAACACACAAGAAGAACACGACATTTTATAAGGTTTATCCAACCAATGTATCTACATCTATCTGGCATCGATCCAAACAGATCGTACGAGATCACAAGAGAACCAACTCTCTCTAACTCTCGTCTCTCTCTCTCTCTCTCTCTCTCTCTCTCTCTCTCATCTCATTCATCTTCTCGTCTTATTTCTAAAAGCCCCTCTAATCTCATCAATGGAGAGATACATAGTGCCATAACAAAATCCTAGCTCTAAAATCCACCCACATTACTAAGTCACCACAATGCAAATAGCGCTAAGAACACGTAGCCCATTTGGAGAACTAATAGAAATTGAGATCAATGAGATGAGACTAGAAGAGAGAGAAGGTAGGTGAGGTTAAAGTTCTGGCTGTCTTCCCATGCACAACAGAATTGGGCCACGGCGGTTCAAGGTTACACATCGCTGGTTACTCTGAATAGGATTGCCGAGGAACTGACCGGGAATCAATTCAGACGGTTTGTTTTAATCAATTCAGACTGTTTGGTTTAATGTAGCTGAAGCTACACTTACGGATGATAATGCCCCAAGCCCAGCTTTGTACATTACAAAATTACATTACAAAAAGAAGAAATGATATGAAATGAGGCATACAACAATTAATATGCACAAATATATGAGAGCATAACTTCTCATACAATACAATTTACAAATACACAATCAACAATGTCAAGAGCTGCCATACAATAAACTTTATTTTACAATGCTTAAACAGTATCTAAGCATGAGGCATACAAGTATACAACAATCAATATGAGAGTATAACTTCTCAAAAGAACAATGAACAACGACAAAAAGTTTCACAGTGTTCGACCTCTGCTCCTGATTTTCTGAATTCATGCAAACAAGGTTGCAAATACTTCTACAGCTTGTGGAAGGACTGCACTTTCAGTTCGAAGGATATCACCTTGCGAAACAAGAAGGGGAATTAAGAAGTTGGAACTGCATAAATTAATGAGAGGGAAGGGGGGAAACAAACTTTTGGAGTGTGTTTAGGTGCTCAAATGTTAATCAAATTAAGTTGAAACAGGATTTATTAGAAAACAATTAATATAGCAAAACATTTTTTTTCCGTTTTTTTTTTTTTTTTGCAAGAGAAAGATATTTACTTCAGAAGGGAAACATGAAAATTCCAGCTCATAAACTCTTGAATATGTTGGGATATGAAGAATATATGTGAATCTTTGAATTGAATTACGGCGAGATCCGTTGACAGAATCGATTGGATACTAGTTGGAGTGTGTTCTCCTTCCACTGGGGATGAACGTTGTATATTCATATGTTCAATTCCGACTTCGAATGAATGAGATATTCAAGTCTAAAGTTTGCCTAATTCAAAATCAAAATGGGATTAAAGGTAACTAAAGGTATTTAGTCCCATATTGGCCATGGGATGGAAGTTTGAAGTGTTTAAATAGAGAAAAATGGGAATAAAGGGTGTGCTCTTTGGGTACTGGAGTTTTTCGCGCGCGATTTGGGAGAAATCATATTCGCACATGCGCGCGCCGCCGCTGGCGGCGGCGGCCAGCCGGTGGAGGGAGCGCGCTACCCGGTCTGGTTCTTTTTGAACCGGGTCTCACGAGTATGGGTCACGCGGATCATACCCGCCCGCTATCCGGATCCGAGCCGCCCAGCTCAACGGCTGTCTGTAAACCGTCGAGGCAGTTGGCGGTTGCTGCAGTTGAAACGAATCGTTGCAACGGTTTAGATCGAACCGTTGCAACCGTTCGGTTGGGTTCGGACTCTTTTACCCCTCCCGGAGCACTACAAATAGCGCTCCATTTTCTCAAATCAAAACACACCAACTCACAGAATAGAAATCAATTCTCTGTGTGCTGAAGTGAGATCCTCTCTCTCTCACCGTCTCGAAGTGACTTCCAACGAGAAGTGAAAAATCTGCAACTCGATTTTGAAGCGACTTTCAAGAGATTCTGCAAAATTCGTTCTGAAAGAGGGCTCAGAAAATTCAACAGATTTTTTAGTAGAATTGTTATCTGAATTTGGGACTTTCAAAGAAGAATATTCTTCCTCCTTCCTCTATATGGGTGCACTTCCAAAGTAAAGACAAATATTCTCCCGAAATTTGTCTTAGTTCCGCTGCTTTTATAATCCTGTGAAGGTACCGTATGGTGATTTGGTAGTGCTATTCAAATACCGTGAAGGAGTGTTATATCTTGGGAGACTAGCGTCCAATAACCCGTTAGCACCGGTGCGGGGGACGTAATTGTCTTAAGGAGATTCGCTTTAAGTGTACCTCACTCCAAGTACTGTATAAGTGAATTAATTTTTTTTATACAAGGGTTATATTGATATTCAGTATATTGAGACTGACTTATACTAGTCTAATTAGTGTTTAACCAAGAAAGGTAATTGTAACCCCCTGATCCCCGGTGTACGTATCACAGTATCAGTACGCGATACGACGTATAATATTGTTTTGACCTCCGTGGTAGCCCGATGGAGCTGATTTCAGTTTCAAAAATTATTTTCTAATATTTTATATTTTTTCGGATTTTCTGAAATTTTTCTGGATTATTTTGGAAAATCTCCGTAGTCGGTGTCGACCGATACCGATAATTGGCTTTACGATTTTTATTTCACAAAAGGAGTTGTATTTTGAGAATCCGCTTTCACCATGTGTCTTAGAATCGTATTATCTATCTTAGAGTATTTTTGGAGATTTTTCTGAATTTATCGAAAATCCGGCCAAACCGGTGTCGCCCGGTATCGGCGAGACACTCCGGAATTTTTAATTTGCAAACCAGATTGAATTTATTCAAACCGTCTTCATATTACGTCTCAAGATAATATTTTTTATTTTCTATAATTTTTAGGCACCGTTCAGAGCTGGTCGAATTTTAGGCCAATAGAATAATAATAAAATATTACTTTACTTTTCTTTTTCTTTCCTTTTCTTCTCCCTTCTTCCACACTCTTCCTTCACCACCGCCATTCTCCACCGCCTCTTCCCCCTTTAAATCCTCTCTCTCTCTCCTCTAACCCTCTCTCTACCTAGCTAAAACCCCCCTCTCTATCTAAACTCTCTCTCTCTCTCTCTCTCTCTCTCTCTTCTCTCAACTCCCTCTTTCCCCACTCCCTCTCCTACTCTCTGTGCAGGGGCAGACCCATGCCTGCGGCCCAGCCAAGCGCCGCCAGCGCCGCCGCACCCCGGCCGCCGCCGCCGGCCGCGCCCAGCCCAAGCCGGCCGCGCCCCCTTCTCCTTCTTCTTCTTCTTCTTCCCTCTCCTTTTCTTTCTTTTTCTCCTGTTAACTCCCTCTCCTATTCCTCTCTCTCTCTCTCTCTCACTCTCACTCTCACGCCCTCAGTCTGACGGGCTGCCGTCGCCGCCGGCAGGTCGGCCGGCCACGCAGGAGCAACGGCAGCAAGAGGCTGCTGCTGCTGTTATTTGTTCTTGTGGGTTTGGGTTAAGCCCAAACCCATTAACCCATATTGGATAAACCCAATAACCCATATGGGTTTCATTAAAACCCATAACCCGTTACCCTTCAACCCAATAACTTATGTTAACGTGTTTGGGTTTGGATCTAAACCCGACCCATTATGAGCCCAAACCCGCATCCAAACCCAATAAAGGTAACTTTACAGAAAACCCTCTGTTCCTATTTATTATTTGCATGTAAATATTGTTATTACATATTTAACCCTTTTTGTTATGATTTAGTATTCGGGCGATATCGGGAGTATCCGGACTCCGATTTGGACGATTCTGGATTCGTTGCGATCGTGGGAAAGAGAGCTACCTCCCCATGGATAGTTTGTGAGTGTTTTTATTTTATAAATTATATTTTACCATGTTTAGTGATAGGCATTGATTGCTTTATGTGACAGATATTGATTAGGGATAAAATACGGTAACGATTAAGTATTAACTGGTAAGGATTGGACAGTCATTGTAAGAGGATTAACTCAGAAGATTGTTAGGTATTTTCTGATGTAATATGAGGTAATAATAGGAACTATAACTACTGACATAGACAACTCGGACACAGTCATCAGACCTGCACAGGCACTGCCACTCGGGCCACTATGTCACCATCTACTTGGACACTATTATGTCATGTATTGAATCACAGTTAGATAACTATCGTCACATGTATACTGATCCACAGTATTCGATAACACTACATTGTCACTAGATATGACTGCAGGACACCGGCATTGCATGCACGATAGTACCTGTACATGTATCCCCGTTGCACAGATACTATGACACTGTCACCGTTACAGACCCACCGATACACTCGACATAGTGATTGCATGGCAACCTTTGATACACTACACGGGACACTATTATTGCATTTACATGTTGCACCGATACTATGACACGTCTTATATTCGTATTCATGTGCACCACTTCACGGCATACCGTCAAGTCCTATACCTTATCATCATTACATGGATTCTCGGCATATCACTGCTACACATGCATGTATGGTTTCTTTATTCTTGTCATATGGATCCCCGTTCATATTACATGTATTATTGTTCCATGTTACCGTATGCATGTTATATGATTGTTTCCGGTTACTGATATGGAGATTCTCGTTACTCGACTTGAAAGCTGTTGATATGCGATATGTGGACTCCCACATCTATTGTTCCCGTTTCCCGTTATATTGTTCCCGTTATATTGTTCCCGTTTCCCGTTATATTGTTCTATGCTATCAACAGAGCCCAGGTCCTGTTATCATGTTACCCATATCATGTACTGTAGTGATTGGTAGTGAAAAATGCATTTTTATCATTATATTTACCATCACATTTTCATATTTATTCATTTAATTCTGCACATTTATTAATATTTTGTAATTTATTGTGTGCAGGCCTCGAAATAATAAAAAGAAAGAATTAAAGCTTAAAGGAGCCCAAAAGCCCAGATCCAAGCCCAAGGCCAAGCCCAGGTGCAAAAATGCAAATACACAAGGGCTAAAGTTGCAAATATCAAAGATGAGGGAAGGATAGACTTCTATCTAACCCTAAACACTTGCAGATGAGAATAAAAGCTAAAGATAAGAGTGCAAAAATAAGGAAAATCGTGGATAAAGATATTGGGAGATTTGAAATCTAGATAACTTGATTCCCAAGTTATATCCAAATCCCACGATAAAGAGCCAGGATCAAACTTTCAGAAGCAAACGACCAGATGGACGGACCAGGAGAAGCCACGCGCCAAAGCACGTGGCCAGATTCCACTGTACAGCCGCAATTCCACGGCAAAAGCCGCAATTCCACGACATTTCTGATGAGTCTGCCTACCAGATTTCGTAGCAAAGTTTATCTGGGACTCTATCACATTCTACACCTATAAATATCCCTGCAGGCGCAGCAGAGAATCCATCCAGAGACGTTTAGGGTTTTCTTTTAGCCATTTTTCTTTAAATTTTTGCAAGATTGTAATTTTCGTTTCATGCACGTTGTGGAAGAAGGAGCTTGTATTTGGAGGCTGTGATCAAATAAAGGTTACCTTTTTTCTCATTTTATTGTCTTTCTCTTTGTTTTCATTCTCTGTGATCTTTTCTGGTTTTCTTTTTTCTTTGCTTCTTTGCAATCTTTCTTATTAAACAACATAAAAAAAAAATATTGAAAAGATAAAAAAAAATGATGAACTAATTTCCTCTAGTGGTTTGCTGAGATTCTTAAAGCAACCCTAGAGCAGTTAAGCTTTGATCGGATTGATGACCATCTCTAGAAACCCTAGGTTTAATAATTACTTTTCTTGAAGATTAAATAAATAACGAGACTTCTTAATCTAGGTTGCATATTTAAAAGACTCTTCATGACTTCAAACTTAAAAACTAGGACAGCTTAAATTTAAGATTAATCTTTTCTTAAGCTGTACCTAGATGTTAGGTTGAACCATAGTTTAGTTTTTAATAATGTAACTTAGTTAGAATCTTGTATTGGTTTTTCTTACTTGAATTATTCTTAATAACCTAGGGTGAATTACATACACCTCAATATGATGATCAATCTCCTTAACTTGCAATAGGGTTGTGGTAGAAAATCAGTAAAACCACATCTTTCATATCATATATCTCAAATCTAATCTCTTTTATCTTATTTTGAAGATACAGAGGAATCGGGTCGAAAAGCTTGCATCGCATCCTTCCCTGAGGATCACGACCCGCTTGAGCCCTTGCTACAGCGGATAGCATTGAGAATAAAGAATTCTACAACTCAAATTCTTATTTATAAATTCTTAAATTTCTCAATCAGTTCTCGTTACATTGTATACTTGACATATCAGATCATAAAGCTAACTAGGGTATGGGGGAGACTTGACGATTGATTAGATCTTATCGGGTGATGTACTGGATCCAAATTTGTAACGGTCCCAGATTTTTAATGATCTCAATTTACATAAACAACTCTATTGATTAACAGATTATCATACTCATCTCCAATATTCCTGAAAATTTTAGCAGCACCTCCTTTTCCTTAATCAAGTCATCAATTTCATCTTACTCTAGTTTGGCAACATGAGGGAACAAGAACATGGCTTTAATTCCTCAACCTAAAGTAATATAGACTTCCCCATTTCTTACCAATTAGTGGCATCTAGATATACACTTGGTATGAGAGAAATTCTCTACTAATTCAATAAAATTTCAGAATTCAACAAGGCAAGAAAGAAATGGATTCAAGATAACTCCCCTCACCTATAGATCCATAAGAAGACTCGCTGCCCACCACCGCCGTGAGTGCCGCTGCGGCTCCGGCCGTGTCTGGCCGCAGCCGCGGCCCTGGCCGCGCCTAGCCGCGCGCGGCCGCGCCCCGCCTGGCCGCGGCCCCTGCCGGGCCTGGCCGCGGCCCCGCCTGGCCTTGGCCACTCGCGAGAGAGAGAGAGAGAGAGAGAGGAGAGAGAGAGAGAGATTTGAGGGATTTGAGTGAGAGAAATTTTTGGATCTAGAATAATTTCTTTCTTTTGTTGGAGAAGAAAAGGAGAGAGAGGTTCGGCTGAAAATTGGGAGGGGATTGAGAGAAATGAGGAAAGTATCTCATCTTCCTTTTTTTGCATAAATCACCCTACATTTCTATATTACCCCTATAAAATTTCTCTCTCTTTCTCTCCTCATGCCACCTATACACACATTACTCAAGAGAATCCTCACCCTTCATCAACCTATCTCATGCACACCTACCTCCCCCACTAAACATTTAATAAGTTGGTATATCAATTATGCTTGATTGTATTTCTTTGTATTTGATTGAATTTCCTTGTATTTACACAATATACTCACATACAAATTTATTAGATATATGCAAACACTTCTTAAAAAGAATTAAAATTGAAAGTACAATTTTTATATACCCACACATATATTTGTACGAGAATGATTGCACAATATACATAACCTGTACATATACAAATATGCAAATTATCCCACTACCAGAATACCCTCAAAGTTTCTAAAATTTCACTGTTACACTGGATTAATTTAATGATCACCTCAGATAGTCCCGTATGATCTTATAAATCACGGATTAAATATTTAGATCAAGGTTTTAAGAATCGGGGCGTTACAGTTCTACCCCCCTTACAAAAGTTTCATCCTCGAAACTTGGCATGCCTGAAACAGATAAGTGTAAAACCTTCCCATTCCTCCTATATACTCCAAAATCGTACTTCCATATTATATCCCTCTCAATCCCTTTTTTTTTATCTCGAGAACTTATTATCTCTTGAACAACTTCCTACACTATATTCTTACAATCCGACTTAATCTTAACTCGCTTGATATTTTAATCATTTCCTTAATCCAATGTCCCATACCACTAGCAGCTCGTACTGAGGGCCCACACCCTCAGCCGAACACATCCGAATTATGGCATGTGGGTACCATAATCCGAACATAAGGCAGTGACCAAATATCCCGCGCTTTAGGATTAGTCATACACGTAAGAACTCCTACCCCCCTTAAACCAACCATATCAAACAATATTTTCACATACATACAAAACGTAATCATGCATATCAATCATAGCAATCAGCCCTATCAATCCAATCCTCTTTCTACTATAATAATTCTAAATCTATCCTCATTCTATATCCTGTGCTTTGATACCAACTGTAACGGTCCCAGATTTTAATGATCTCAATTTACATAAACAACTCTATTGATTAACAGATTATCATACTCATCTCCAATATTCCTGAAAATTTTAGCAGCACCTCCTTTTCCTTAATCAAGTCATCAATTTCATCTTACTCTAGTTTGGCAACATGAGGGAACAAGAACATGGCTTTAATTCCTCAACCTAAAGTAATATAGACTTCCCCATTTCCTACCAATTAGTGGCATCTAGATATACACTTGGTATGAGAGAAATTCTCTACTAATTCAATAAAATTTCAGAATTCAACAAGGCAAGAAAGAAATGGATTCAAGATAACTCCCCTCACCTATAGATCCATAAGAAAACTCGCTGCCCACCACCGCCGTGAGTGCCGCTGCGGCTCCGCCGTGTCTGGCCGCAGCCGCGGCCCTGGCCGCGCCTAGCCGCGCGCGGCCGCGCCCCGCCTGGCCTTGGCCACTCACGAGAGAGAGAGAGAGAGAGAGAGAGAGAGAGAGAGATTTGAGGGATTTGAGAGAGAGAAATTTTTGGATCTAGAATAATTCTTTCTTTTGTTGGAGAAGAAAAGGAGAGAGAGGTTCGGCTGAAAATTGGGAGGGGATTGAGAGAAATGAGGAAAGTATCTCATCTTCCTTTTTTGCATAAATCACCCTACATTTCTATATTACCCCTATAAAATTTCTCTCTCTTTCTCTCCTCATGCCACCTATACACACATTACTCAAGAGAATCCTCACCCTTCATCAACCTATCTCATGCACACCTACCTCCCCCACTAAACATTTAATAAGTTGGTATATCAATTATGCTTGATTGTATTTCTTTGTATTTGATTGAATTTCCTTGTATTTACACAATATACTCACATACAAATTTATTAGATATATGCAAACACTTCTTAAAAAGAATTAAAATTGAAAGTACAATTTTTATACCCACACATATTTGTACGAGAATGATTGCACAATATACATAACCTGTACATATACAAATATGCAAATTATCCCACTACCAGAATACTCTCAAAGTTTCTAAAATTTCACTGTTACACTGGATTAATTTAATGATCACCTCAGATAGTCCCGTATGATCTTATAAATTACGGATTAAATATTTAGATCAAGGTTTTAAGAATCGGGGCGTTACAATATTATTCTCCCACTGCAGGGGACAGTAGTGCTACCTACCGATTGCTCCATGAGCTCTCGTTACTTGTTTCATGCTCCCCTCTTAGCGGAGGGCCCTGGTCTCAGCAGCCAGGGGTTTGTTTAAGGCCGTGATCCCGGGTATGCACGGGATACATCTACCCGATAAGAGCTCCTCGACCACGGGTTTCCAATTAACATAATAAAACAGTATACATAATAGTGACGTCGGGAACACTTGTTATTTGGTCACTCTCTCGTTTGGATAATGGTACCCGTAGGCCATGTCTGGATGGGTTCGACTGGAATGCGGGCTCCAGTATGAACTACCAGTGGTATGAGACACTGGAAGAGATTGATTAAAATACCAGGTGGTACTGATTGCTACTATGGTATAAATTACATGACTTTGACATGATTTGCCTGATACATGTTTAGTTGTACTTGATTATTGTTCCTGATCATTTATCCGTTATCGTGTTACATGTATACTCTGTTATTTTACCTGGTACATGTTACCCTTTCTGTGATGGTAGACTACGCATGTTCTGCAGTGCATATATTCTATGTTCTGTATACCTTGCAGACATCATTACTGTATATGCACAACACCTTATTGTGGTTATATTGCATATGCCCATCTGCATGTCCACTTCTATCACGTCACCACTAGCATGTTCATTTCTATTACGTCACCACTAGACAACATTATTTATGATATAAACTGGATACGACTATAGACTTGACCTGATGATAACCGGGTAGGTAGTGATGGTATTAAAAGATAACATGCTTATATCTTTCATGTTTAGATACTTCTGCTGCTACTTATATGCTTATTATATGCTTAGGATATGGTATCACTATTACAACAACATGTCTTATCTATTATTATTGTGCTTGTATTATTATAGTACATATTATTACCTCCTTCATTTTATCACTCACTAGGTCGCTTTCTGACGACCCTGGGTTTGCATGCTCATGTTGGAGATCCGAGTTATCATATTGTCAGATAGTCCATTGGAGTCACATAGGAGACTCACCATCGAGATCCTTCATAGGTATCTTTGTGCTTTGTTCCTGTTATCTCTTTTATCCCTGTTTTTATATCTGTTATGATCGCTAACCCCTTTCTGCAGGTATTCTTGTACTTCTTTCCTGCTGGACCCCCTTGTCTATATAGAGGCTATGTCATGTACTGAGGCTTAACGTACGCGTGAGTGTGTTTTTACCTCATGTATGTACGTCGCCATAACGTCTCCGTATCCTTGGGATCGGGGCGTTACAGTAATTGAAAGGTGGTTCTTTAATTAAGGAACGTTCTATTGAACGGAAAATCTCCCACCTGATATTAACCGACCTGGCCAATTAGATCGGTGATATTTCAATGATATTGATTAGTTGTCAGATTGATCCTAGAAACCAACAATCTTACGACAATTACGTATTGAAGTTTCTTACTTTTGTTCTGCTTGAACTTGCAGAAAATGTCTGAGACTAATTAAGACAGCTCAAGGAAGGCACCAAACATGTAGCTACAAGCTTTGATGCCTACTCCACTTGCTAACCCGAAGCCGGAGAAGCCAGAAAAATTTGATGACATAGAATTCAATAGGTGGCAACAGAAGATGTTTTTTTACTTGACCACTCTGCATCTGGCCAAATTCCTGTAAGAAGATCTACCAGAACCCGGAACTGATCGAGACTCAGTCCTTGCAGTCGATGCATGGACTCAAGGTGACTTCTTTTGCAAAACTATATTTTGAATGGACTGGATGACTCTCTTTACAATGTCTACAGTCCTATCACAACGGCAAAAAAGTTATGGATCAGTCCTGATAAGAAGTACAAGGCTGAGGATGCCGGTACCAAGAAGTTCGTCGTAGGACGATTTCTGGAGTACAAGATGGTGGACAACAAGACTATGATCAGTCAGGTGCAAGAATTCTAACTTATCTTGCACGAGATAGAGGCCGAAGTTATGATTCTATCTGAAACTTTTCAGGTTGCTACTATTGTGGAGAAACTCCCACCTGCGTGGAGAGATTTCAAGAACTACCTGAAGCATAAGCGCAAGGAGCTGAAATTGGAAGATCTCATTGTGAGGCTTTGAATTGAGGAGGACAACTGAAAGTCCGAGAAAAGGAGCAGTAAGAACTCATATAAATCCAAGGCCAATGTGATCGAAGATTCAAAGGGGAAAGCATCTACTTTCAAAAGCTTAAAGCGAAAAAAGACTGCCCAAGGGTACAAAGACAAGGTCCAAGAAGGTAAGAACATGCGCTTCAAGAGAACCTACTACATCTGCAATAAAGTAGGGCATAAGGCGAATGAATGTCGCAGCCGTCTCAAAAAGAACAAGAAGAACCATCCACAGGCAAACATGACCGACCATGTGTCGCCAAGCCTTTCAGCTGTGGTGTCAGAAGTGAATCTGACGACCAACAATAAGGATTGGTGGGTAGACACTGGGGCTACTCGATATATCTGCTCTGAGAAATTATTATTCTCTGAATATCAAAAACTAGAGCAAGATGAGCAATTATTCATGGGAAACTCAGCCTTCTCCAAGGTTGAAGGAAAAAGTAAGGTAATCCTGAAGTAGACGTTTGGGAAAGAGCTTACTCTGAACGAGGTACTACATGTTCCAGATATCCGCAAGAATCTGATCTTTAGATCAATACTTAGTAAGAAAGGATTTAGAATGGTTTTTGAATCAGATAAATTTGTACTTATTAAGGGTGGGATGTATGTGGGAAAGGGTTATCTTGTTGATGGACTTTTTAAAGCAAATGTTGCAGTGGTGGATAAAAAGTCTGTGTATTTGTACCCGAAGCTTATAAATAAAGGAAAATTTTCTGTTTATTTGCTTGAGTCTCCTACTTTATGGCATACTAGATTAGGGCATGTAAATTACAAGTCATTAAAAAACTTATCTAATCTAGGATATATTTCTAAACTCAACTTGAAAGAAATTCGCAAGTGTGAGATTTGTGTTGAGGCCAAGTTAGCGAAAAATTCATTTCACTCAATTGATCGAAATACAGAACCTTTAAGGTTAATTCATAGCGATCTATGTAACTTGAAGTTTATGCCAACTAGAGACGGTAAAAAGTATTTTATTACTTTTATTGATGATTGTACAAGATACTACTATGCGTATCTTTTAAACAGTAAGGATGAGGCAATGAATATGTTTATAACATATAAAGCCGAAGTTGAGAATCAACTCAACAAGAATATCAAGATTCTAAAATCCGATAGAGGCGGAGAATATGAATTAAATGATTTTAGTGAGTTATGTGCTAAATTTGGCATAATCCATCAAACAACAGCACCATATACTCCTTAGCAAAATGGAATTGCTGAAGGGAAGAACAGAACTTTGAAGGAGATGGTCAATTCCATGCTTATAAGTTCTGGAGCTCCGTAGAACTTGAGGGGGGAAGCTCTGTTAACTGCAAATTATATTCTAAACAGAATACCCCACAAGAAACTTAATCTTATACCATTTGAGTTATGACTTGGAAGGACACCTTCCTACCATTACCTCAAAATGTGGGGGTGCCTTGCAAAGGTACTAGCACCATTACCTAAAAAGACTAAGTTGAGAGCAAGAACTATGGACTGCATATTCATAGGCTATGCCTCGAATAGTAGTACCTATAGATTTCTAGTTCATAAATCAGAGATACCAGATATTCATGTAAACATGATTATCGAATCTAGAGATGCTGTGTCCTTTGAAGATATTTTTTCATATAAACGGGAAACAGATAAGACTTCTAGGAAAAGAACACATGAGATGGCGTTCAGGGATAAAAGCCCCGAGGAACCAATTGTTAATGCGGAAATTGAACCAAGAAGAAGTCAGAGATTTAGAATCTTAAAATCTTTTGATCCAGATTTCATAGCATAACTATTGAAAGCGAGCCTCAAACATTTAAAGAGGCTATGTCACCCTAGAAGCACAAATGTGAAAAGAAGCTATAAATAGCGAAATAGAATCCATACTAAGTAATCGTACTTGAAAATTGACAAACTTGCCTCCTGGCAGTAAACCATAAGTGAATTTTCAAAAGAAAATTAAAACCCGATGGATCTATCGATAAGTATAAGGCTAGATTAGTAGCCAAGGGATATCGACAAAATGAAGGACTTGACTACTTTGATACTTATTCACCAGTAATAAGAATAATCTCCATTCGGCTGTTGATTGTAATCGCAGTATTGCATAACTTAGATATCCATCAATGTATGTCAAGACTACATTCTTAAACGGTGAATTAAATGAAGAAATATATATGGAGCAACCTAAATGATTTATAGTCAAGGGCCAAGAACACAAAGTGTGTAAATTGAAAAAATCCTTATACGGTCTAAAGCAGGCTCCAAAACAATGGCATGAGAAATTTGATAGTGTCATGATCAAAGATGGATTCACTATCAATGAATGCGATAAGTGTGTTTACACTAAAACAGTTGAAAATATATGTATCATTGTTTGTCTTTATGTAGACGACATGTTGATACTTGGGACTAATATTGAAATTATTAAGTCCACTAAAAGAATGTTATCCAACAGTTTTGACATGAAGGATCTGGGGGCTGCTGATGTAATTTTACGAATTAAAATCACCAGAACACCAGATGGAATCAGTCTATCTCAATCTCACTACGTAGAGAAAATGATAGAAAGATTCAAGGATCATGGGATAAAAGAGAATACAAATCCTTTTCTCCCTCACATCCACCTTCATAAGAATATAGGAACTAGAGTACGCCAGTTGGAGTATTCTCAGATTATCAGAAGTCTAATGTATTTAATGAATTGCACTAGACCCGATATTGCTTACACTGTAAACAAGTTAAGCAGATACACTAGTAACCCTAGTGATGCACATTAGACTGCTCTACTATGAGTATAGGGTTACGTATCACATACCAAGGAATATGCCTTGAGATATGGACAGTATCCACCTGTACTTGAAGGATACAGTGATGCTAATTGGATTGCAGATTCTGAGGAATTAAAATCAATTAGCGAATACGTATTTACTCTAAAAGGAGCAGCGGTATCTTGAAAATCTTCCAAACAAACATGTATTATCCGTTCCACTATGGAATCGGAATTCATAGCCTTAAATAAGGCTGGAGAAGAAGCAGAATGGCTTTGATAATTTTTGAAAGATATACTATTATGGCAAAAGCCAGTGCCCGCTTTATGTATAGACTGCGATAATCAAGCAGCTATATCTAGGGCACAAAATGTTATATACAATGGTAAGTCTAGACATATTCATCGTAGCCATAATATTATTAAGCAGTTGCTCTCAAATGGAATTATCTCTATTGACTTTATCTCGTCAAACGATAATTTAGCGGATCCACTTACTAAAGGTTTAAGTGGAGAGCGTATAAACTGCACATCGAGGGGAATGGGTCTAAAATCCTAACCTTACCGAGTCAGCTTAATGGAAACCTCACTTAGCGACTGGAGATCCCACGGACTAAGTTCAAAAGGAAAAATTAGTTATGATTGACTCAGCAAGTAAGCACTTAGGAGCTTGACTCCAATCCATTCCTAAGGTGTACATAAGTGCTTTCTACAAGTGGATTAAGGATAAGCTTAAAGCTTTTAATGATGCCTATATCTTGTTACTAAATAAGTGGAGTAGAGTAGACTACTCTTAATAGGACAATCACCTATGTGGGTATAGAGTTGGTCGGCTCTTTGGAAATTTCTATGGAGGCTGTTATTCCCTAAAGATACTCTCTGAAACTAAGAATGTCCAGGGCCAAAATGAACACAACCGAGAACCAAAGTTGACTTGGAAAGTTACTGTGTGAAGCTTGTTGACTTGGCTTACACTTACGGCTAATAGTTCAAGACCTAATTCACTAATTAGCCAGTAAGTCCGATAGAGCTTTCGCTATGGAAGGTTCAAGACCTAGTTCACCTATCCTGATGCAGTTTCTTTTCTAAAGTACCTTTCACAATAGAGTCAGTCTCTTTGTGTGTCAATTCCTTGAATCTCCATTCATTGTGGGGGATTGTTGGGAATATGAAGAATATATGTGATTCTTTGAATTGAATTATGGCGAGATGCGTTAACAGAATCAATTGGATAATGGTTGAAGTGTGTTCTCCTTCCATTGGGGATGAACGTGGTATATTCACATGTTCAATTCTGACTTCAAATGAATGAGATATTCAAGTCTAAAGTTTGCCTAATTCAAAGCCAAAATGAGACTAAAGGTAGCTAAAAATATTTAGTCCCACATTGGCCATGGGATGGAAGTTTGAAGTGTTTAAATAGAGAAAAATGAGAACAAAGGGTGTGCCCTTTGGGTACTTAGAGTTTTCGCGCGCGATTTAGGGGAAACCATACCCGCACATACGCGCGCCGCCGCTAGCGGCCGGCTGGCCGGCGCCGGTGCAGGTGCGGGTGCGCTACCTGGTCCGGTTCTTTTTGAACCGGGTCTCACGAGTATGGGTCAAGTGGATCATACCCGCTCTGCCATCCGGATCCGAACCGCCCAGCGCAATGGCTGTCTGTAAACCGTCGCGGCAGTTGGGCGGTTGCTAAGGTTGAAACGAACCGTTGCAACGGTGACCGAACCATTGTAGCCGTTCGGTTGGTTCGGACTCTTTTACCCCTCCCAGAGCGCTATAAATAGCACTCCCTTTTCTCAAATCAAAACACACCAACTCACAGAACAAAAATCAATTTTCTGCGTGCTGAAGTGAGATCTTCTCTCTCTGTCTTGAAGTGACTTCCAACAGGAAGTGGGAAATCTGCAACTCGGTTTCCGAAGCGACTTCCAAGAGATTCTACAAAATTCGTTCTAAAAGAGGGCTCAGAAAATTCAACAATTCTTTAGTAGAATTGTTGTTTGAATCTGGGACTTCCAAAGAAGAATATTCTTCTACCTTTCTCCTTCCTCTACAGTGGTTGCTCCTTCAAAGTAAAGACAAATATTCTCCTAAAATTTGTCTTAGTCCCGCTGCTTTAATAATCCTGTGAAGGTACTGGTTAACTATGGTTCAACCGTACGGTGATTTGGTAGTGCTATCCAAATCCGTGACGGAGTGTTGTATCTTGGGAGACTAGCGTCTAGTAACCCGTTAGCACCGGTGCGGGAGACGTAATTATCTTAAAGAGATTCGCTTTAAACGTACCTCACTCCAAGTACTGTATAAGTGAATTAATTTTCTTTATACAGGAGTTATACTGATATTCAGTATATTGAGACTGACTTATACCAGTCTAATTAGTGTTTAACCAAGAAAGGTAATTGAAAGGTGGTTCTTTAATTAAGGAATGTTCTATTGAACGAAAAACCTCCCACCTGATATTAATCGACTTGGCCAATTAGATCGTTGATATTTCAGTGATATTGATTAGTTGTCAGATTGATTTTAGAAACCAACAGAATATACCCCCAAAAAGAAACTTTAATCATGGAACAAATTCATTATTCACTCTACGACCTTTTTCTTCTATATTTTAGCCAAAAATGAAAAATACAAAGGAAATTAAAAGATGTATTCTCCAAAATCTACCAAAATACAAATATGAGAACTTACGCCATTTTGAAAATTTCCTCTCAGTGTCGTCGGCGAGGCTCGGAGCCTGCGATAGAAGAGCGGAGCCTCGGTGATGGAACAGTGGAACCTCGGAGAAACCAAAATAAGCGATCTAGGGTTCTTTCATGGTGGCGATAGAGATCTTAGCTGAAAGCTGAGAGATAGAGAGGCGAGAAGTGAACCAGATGCAACAACGATCAGCGACTTAAAGAGCACGAGCGAGCAAGACTAGCATGAGCGATCACATAGAGAGAGAGAGAGAGTTTGGGGATTGAATTTGGAGATTGAATTTGGGGTGAGGCGCGAGAGAGACAATCTGACTCAGGAATCAAGTAAGCTTAACAGGCCAGGCCAATTCATATAATATGATTATATGAGGGAAATAAGAGCTCGTTTGGGCCTTTATAAGGCCTGGGCCGGGACCCGGGCCGGGTCCGAGGTAAGTCCCAGTCCTAGCCCGAAAAAGAGAGGGCCGAAGAATCGGCGCCAACTCCGGCCCAGTTATTGACAGGGCTGGGGCCGGGGGCCGAGCTTTGTTTGGCTCGGGCCGGGGGCCCTGGGATGACCCCAACCTATTATATCTCTAGTTACATTGTAGTTTCAAGTACATACACTTGTTATTCTATATAGTTAGAATACCAAATTATGTGTTTAATTTAACAACTCATAATTGGAGTTCCGACTACAAGAGATAAAGAACATATATTTGGTTTAATGCATAATGAAATCGTATCGCATAAGAGTTATTAATAAAAGTTGATGTGACATCCTCATTTATTATAGTCCAACATCGTAGTTGAAATTATAACCAAGTTGAACTCAGTTCTAGCTACAACCAAAAAAAAAGTAGCTTTAACTACTGTAGCTAGAACAATATGTATTTCTAACTATATCAAAACAAACAATTGAGTTGTTATCTCATGTAAATGAAACTGCATGTAATTCCAATTGCAGTCAACCAAATAGCCCTTCAATTCGCTTTGATTGATTAGCTTGCAGCTTATTTATGCAAAACAAGAGAAATGGAGAATGGACCATAACAAAGTAATTAGTTTATTATTTAAGGAGAAATTCAGAGAATTTCTGTCTATTATATGGAAGAAATTGTTAGAACAAAAGGAAAAAAGACCACTTTTCTTGTAATTGAAAATTTAGAACTTTTGTATTAGTGTTGTTGTGCGTCATTGAACATTATACTGTTGGAAAATAATGTATGAATTACTGCTAAGTTATTTGAAGTTAAACTTTCAAGAAGAAAGAAACTTCTCTGTTTTGATCGAGGCGTGCAGAGCACTGTCCTTAAGAGTAGATTGCGCCCCTCTGAGAGAGTATCTCGGGGAAGAAGGTTGATGGCTGCTTACCCTTTAGGATGCAATGATCGCTGGCCCTACAAGCATGCCCTCGCAATGCACAGGCCCACAAACAGGTCGGTTTTGTTTCCTTCGAAAATGCAGAGAAGAACAGAAGAGTTTCAGGAAATTTCAGAGTAGGAAGACGATGGTTGAGTTGTGTCTTTAAGAATAGGGGTTAGGTCCTTTATAAAGAGAGTTTTTCATCATCAGAATCCTTGGGTAGAAAACACAATCCTTAGACAGAGGAAGAAATCTTTCCTTAGCCAGAGTTCACTGCGGAACTTGGGCAGAGAGCTCTCAACGGCTAACTCTGACACGACAGGACATAAAAATGATGCGAATCTCAACAGCTATTTCTGACTAAATTTGATGACAGGATTTGAACAGATTTTATTTTAATTTTAAAACTAAAAATAATATTGGCAAAACTTAACCTATTTGGGTCACACCCGTGAGGCTCTTAACCCGAATTTGCACCCCTTGAGCGTACGATGCGGGCGCACATGTGCATTAAGGTTTTCCGAAGCCGGTAACCCAATTTTCTTCATTGGGCCTCAATGAGCTTGTGTGCGCGCGAGCACCCCCTAGTTTCTTACCCACACAACCCATCATGAAAGAGATTCCATATATAAACACTGAAGAGTTCTTTTCTTATCCATGTAGGACTAAAAGAACATTGCATAATTTTGAAATATCCTCAAATACTAACAATCCTCCATTATTTTAAAATTAAAAAGAAGGATAATCGAAACGAGAGAGAAGAGGAGGAATCAAATATGGAGGAAACATGAAAACTCAATGCTTCAATAGTGATGACTTTTGGTCTATGAACCACCACCTACGATATGCAGATGTGTACTACAGAAAGTTGGTGAAACATAAAGTTTTCTATTAACCAATCTTCCTAATTATAGATCATTAACCTACTACACACATATCATTCTTAGAACTGAGCTGTTCAAAACGGGTTGGCGCGAATCGGCCATGCGCCCCACCTGAATATTCATGAGCGCTCTAGAAAATAAGTCTACATTCACATAGGAAGCGACCCCACTTTCACACTCATATAGGTGGATTCATTAAGTGTGCATTGCAATTAATCACACCACCCAATAAGGGCTATAGTAATCAATTAAAAACTAATGCTCATCCTTTACACATTACAATTTGCACTATCTATATCATTGAAGGGACTTCTCAATAATAAAATAATGATAGTGCATTACCAAGTCAACGAATGATTTGTTATTACCCCATATGAATCTACTTCATGAGTTTATCAATCATATAGGTTGGGTTACTATCATTTTTGATTTTTTGTTAAGACATGAGTTCCATTCCCCTCGATGTATTCTCCAGTAGTTTTCTCCCTACTGGTTTGGTAAATGGATCACTTATATTAAGCTCTGATTTCACATAGTCAAGAGATATGATCCCATCATCCAGCAGCTGCTTTATAATTTTATGTCTTAGGTGTATATGCCTACTCTTTTTATTCTTATCCCTAGCAATAGTAGTTTGGTTATCACAATGAATAGACACAGATATAGTTGGCATCTTCTAAATTGGTATATCAATTAAAAGATTCCTGACCCACTCAGCTTTAGTACCTACTTTCTCTAAGGTAACAAACTTAGACTCCATAGTGGAGCGAGCTGTGACGGTTTACTTGAATGATTTTCAAGACACCGCACTCCCACCAAGTGTGATCACATATCCATTTGTGAACTTTAATTCATTAGAATCTGATATCCAGCTAGCATCTGAGTATCCCTCTAAAACAGAAGAAAAATCACAATATGTCAAACTATAATTAATAGTTCCTTTTAGATACTTTAGCACTCAATATAATGTTAACCAATGGTCCTTATTAGGATAATGAGTGTAACGACTAAGTTGTCCCACAATATAAGCAATGTCAGGTCGTGTATAATTCATCAAGTACATTAAACTACTAATGATTTGTGCATACTTAGCGTGTGACACACTTTATTCTTTTTTAAGTGAATGCTGCCATCATAAGGTGTGAAAACAGGAGTGCAGTTGAAATGACCAAATCTCTTCAACATTCTTTCTATATAGTGTCGTTGTGAAAGCAAAATACAATCAGAATCTCTAGTTATTTTAATTCTTAATATCACATCAACTTCACCCATGTCTTTCATGTCAAAATTAGAGGAAAAAAATGATTTGGTGTTATTTATAATTTCTAAGTTTATACCAAATATAAGCATACTATCAATATATAAACATATGATAATACTAACATTATCTTTAAATTTAGTATAAATACATTTATCAGCCTCATTAATCTGATAACCATAGGAAACAAGAACACTATCAAATTTATCATGCCATTATGTGGGTGCTTATTTTTAGACCACATAAAGATTTTATAAGTTTGCAGACTTTGTGTTCATTTTCAGTTATCACACAACTTTCAAGTTGGTCCATATATATTTTTTCTTCTAGTTCTCCATTTAAGAATGCAGTTTTAATATCTATTGATGTATCACAAACTTATAAATAGATGTTAAAGCAAACAACGCTCTAATAGATGCAATTCTAGTCACAGCAGCAAATGTATCAAAATAATTAAAGTCTTTTTTTTAGTGTACCTTTTAGTAACCAATCTAACTTTAAATTTATCCAAAGACCCATCAGGTTTCAATTTTTTTTAAATACTCATTTGCAACCATTAGTTTTACACCTGGTGGCAAATCAATATGTTCTCAAGTGTGATTTGATAATATAGATTTTAATTCATTATTAAAAGCCTTTCTCCAAATGGAGCATCTAGAGAGGAGATAACCTCTTTATAAGTGAGAGGGTCATCACCAAAAAGAATGTAAAAAATCTTTACAAAAGTCAAATTCTTTTCTAACTCTTTTACTTCTTAGTTCAATCTCTTCATTATCATCAGATTTTTGTGCATGACTAGATGATGAAGCATGAGAAGATGAATCTACATGGATTTTCAAAGAGAAAACATGCTCAAAGAATTTTGCATTTTTAGTTTCAACAATAGTGTTAACCTCCATAATTTTATTATTATTTTTAGTCACAAGAAATCTATATGAAGCACTATGATGTGTATAACGTATAAACATGTATTCAAAAGTTTTGGATCTTAGTTTTTTTCTTTAGGGTTCAGGTAGAAAAATTTTAGTTAGACATCCCCATACTTTTAAATAGTTTAAGTTTGGTACATGACCTTTACAGATTTCATATGAGGTTATGCCGGTTTTCTTTATGATATTTTATTTTGAATATGATAAGCAGAGAGAATAACCTCCCCATACAGATTCAGAGGTGCACCAGAACTTATAAGTAAAACATTCATCATGTTTTTGAGTGTTCTATTTTTCCTTTCAGCAGCACCATTAGGTTCAGGTGAATATGGAGGGTGAATATGTCATGTTATTTATAAAATTCATTAAATTGTTTAAGTTCATATTCACCACCTCTATCCGATCTCAATCTCTTGTTTTTTTTATTTAGTTAATTTTCAACTTCTGATTTATATTTCAAAATATTTCAAAGGCTTCATCTTTAGATCTCAACAGATAATTACTGTATATCTAGAACAGTCATCAGTGAAAGGTGATATAGAATCTTGTATCACCTCTAATTAAGTTATTTTTCAGGTCACCAAGATCACTATGAATAAGCTGAAGCAATTTAGATTCTCTTTGTATTCTTTTGCATGATTTCTTAGTTGATTTAGATTTAACACATATTTCACATTTGTCATGATCAAATATAGTTACATTATGCAAGAGACCTATATCTTTCATTTTCTTAATGTAAGAAAAACTAATATGTCCTAACCTACCATGCCAAAGATCACAAGAGTCAATCATATAAGCAGAAGAAGTAGATGCATTTTCATTCATGATTTTAAGTACATTCAGCATAAATAAACCCTGATTACAGTACCCTTTACTAATAAATTGTTCATTCTTAGTCATTACAATTTTATCAGATTCAAAGCAAACCTTAACTTCTGCTTTTCTAAGAAGAGAAACAGAAATGAGGTTCCAACAAATCTCAGGAACATGAAGCACATCTGTAAGAGAAAGGATCTTCCTAGAAGTGAGCTTGAGAAACCCCTTTCCCTTATCCACAACGTGTGAGGGCCTCGAATCGCCCATGGACACTTGTTCACCATCATCAACAGAGAAGTAAGAAAAAATGCTCCTCTGTCAGCACATATATGTCAGGTTACCCTGAAATTAATCACCCAGTTCTTATTATGTGCAACCATGTTAACTTCAGAGATTACAACATCAATAATGTCATTCTCAATCGGGCTAGCTTGTGGTTTGGAGCCTCTCCAGTCTTCCGAAACCTACACTGTGCTCAGTAGTATTTGAGTTTGCCACACATAAAACAGTTTTCTTTCTTCTTGAAAATAGAGTTAGGGTTTCTTTTCATCTTATGGTTCTGATTTGATTTGAAGTTTGGCTTATGAAAAATATTTCTTTAATTTAAAAGGCTTGCTTTCAATTAGATTTGCCTTGGAAGTAAGTTCCTTCGCCCTTTCTGTTTTCTCTCTTTTTTTTGTTTTTCTCTTCAATTCTAATATGAATTATTACATCTTCAAGATTCATTTATTTTCTTTATGTTCCAGTTCTTTCTTATAATCTTTCCATGAGTCTAGTAGTTTTTGAATTAGGGCTCCAGCAACAAAGGGTTCGGATATGGTGATATTTTCATTTTTAAGATCATCAATTAGAACATAGTATTCATGAATTTGAGAGGAAATACCTTTTTCATCAGACATGACAAAATTTAGAAAATTTCCAATAGCAAATTTTTAATTTCCAACATCTTCAAAAATGTATTTCTTATTAAGACTTTCCTAAATTTCAGTTGCATTTTTATAAGGACAGTAAACATCAAATAGTGCACTACTAAGTGTGCTGAGATGATGTGTCTACATATTTTGTTTGCTTTTTTTCAGTTTTGCAAGTCTTTTTCTTTATCTGGTTTAGGATCAGTTATAACAAAGGCATAACCAATTATATCAAGTGTATACATAACTTTTTCTTGCCATTTTTTATAGTGAGTACCATTAAATAGTTCAATCCTAGAGATGTCAGGAAGATGCTTAACATTAGTAGCAGCAACCATAACAGTATCCATATATACTCTAAAGATTGTTAGAAAATAATGTATGAATTACTATTAAGCTATTTGAAGTTAAACTTTAAGAAAGAAGGAACTTCTCTGTTTTGATCGAGACGTGCGAAGTACTGTCCTTAAGAGTAAACCGTACCCCTTTGAGAGAGTATCTCGGTATAGTAAGTTGATGGCGGCCTACCCTCCAGGATTCAACGATCGCTGGCCCTACAAGCATGCACTCGCAATGCACAGGCCCTCGAACAGGTCGGTTTGTTTCCTCCAGAGATGCAGAGAATAACAGAAGAGTTTCAGAAAATTTCAGAGAAGAAAGAAGATGGTTGAGTTTTGTCTTTGAGAGCAGGGGTTGGATCCTTTATAAAGCAAGTTTTCCATCATCAGAAATTCTTGGGTAGAGAATACAATCCTTGAACAAAGGAAGAAATCTTTTCATAGCCAAAGTTTACTGCAGAACTTTGGCAGAGAGCTCTCAACGGCTAACTCTGACATGACAGGACATGAAAATGATGCGAATCTCAACAGCTATTTCTGAACAAATTTGGTGACAGGATTTGAAGAGATTTTATTTTAATTTTAAATTTAAAATAAAATTGGCAAAACTTAACCTATTCTACTCACACCCGTGAGGCTCTGAAACCCCAATTTGCACCCCCCCTGCACATGCGATGCGGGTGCACATGCGCATTAAGATTTTTCAGACCCGGTAACCCAATTTCCTTCACTGGGCCTCAATGGGCTTGTGTGCGAATGAGCACCCCCTGCTTTCTAGCCCACGCAACCCATCATAAAAGACACTCCATATTTAAACACTAAAGAGTTCTTCCTATCCAATGTGAGACTAAAGAATATTACATAATTTTGAAATACCCTCAAATACTAACATATACTTGAAGCAATATTTAGCCTACTGATTGTTATCTAATTTTGCATATTTTACCACATCATTCCATGCATATTGACAATAAAAATGTGATTTTTAATCCTTTTCTCTCTATTTTTGCAGGTCCACATTTGAAATGAGAAAAGGCCCAAAATCTATTTAATTAGCAATAATTAAAAGAGATTAATTCAAAGCCCAAAAGAGCCCAAGTTTGAATCCAGAATCAGGAGAGATCCTCGCGCCAACTCAATCTTCCAGAAGGCCACGTGGATAACAAACTCATAACAAACCTGTACCAGAAAATCTGGCCTGAACGGCCAAGATTTTGCCGCGCTTTCCCGCGATCTGCGGCAGTTACAGGGTGGTTAGGGCCCAGATTTCTCTCCAACAACCTAGGCTCTAGATGCTTCTCTCTGAGGCCTATAATACAGGACCAGGGCTTACACAAGAGAGAAGAGAGGAGAGATTAGAGGATAAAGCTTTGTACTTTTGTATTTTTTTCTCTAGGATTTTAGTGCTTTAGATCTTCTTCTTCCTCCCTAGAAATTCTGCAAAAGAGAGTTGTAAGAGAGAGAAAGCTTGTGTATACCAAGGTGTGACAACTTGTGAAGCAAGGATTGATCCATTCTCTTCTTCTCTACTTGAGCATTTTCTAGTATTACTTGCTTTCTTTACTTCTAGCTTTACTTTACTTGCACTTTAATTCATGCTTTGCTTTGCTTTTCTTATGGCTAGTAGCTAACTTTTCTAACATGAACTAGCTAACCACTAACCTTGCTAACTACTAACTCATGGGTGATTGCTATCTTTAATCTTGCAAGTTGTATGGTCTTCTCTTCTCCGATGGGTTACTTTCATTGCTTGGCAAGTTCTTATTGTAATTCCATATGATTCATGTGTGCCTCATTTAGAGCCTTGTCTTTAGAACAAGTGCCTTGATGGAACATGGAGATGGATCACCAAACATATGCTATTTGTTGTACAACTTCTTTACTTCAATTAATAAATGTTGTATCTTCTTCTTTAGCATCCCTTGAGTGTCGCTCTTTTGATTCCATTATTGAAAGTCTATCTTGTAGGCCTATGACATCTATGAGTCTACAAGACAAGTCTAAGAGTGATCATCCGTCATTCAAGTGGGAAAGTAATTAGACCAACACGCAAGACAAATCTTTGCCGATGAATCAACATGAGGCACGCATTCACCATCACGGATTTAGTAAGTTTTTAGCAAGGTAGTAAGGTTAGCTAGTCATGGTTTTTTTCCATCTTCAAATCTTCTACAAAGTTTTCATTCTTTTAGTTTTATTTCCAAGCAAATCTCCTTTTGATTTCTTTCATTTTTCATCATGAACAAATCCACCAATTCTTTTACTTCTTTGTCCATTCATTTTTATTCTTTTAAGACAAAGAAGAATCTTCGTTTTCTTTCTTCACTACCACCGTAACGCTTCCATCGCAAGCTCTCCTTGAGAATCGACTCGGTATAGCCCATGCTATAACGAAGATAGGAAAGGGTACATTAATCATTTGGAATACATTTGTGGAGTGATCAAAGCACTTGAGGTTGAATCTAAACCTTATCTCTTTTTATTAAATATATTTTGTGTGCAAATTATACTCCACAATACAACACCTTTCCCGTCCCAAACAAAATTGGCGCCATTGCCGGGGAGAGCAACGGTTTTTGGTTTAAAGTGAAGAACTAAACGAATCTTCTTCTCTGTTGCAGGTTACAGGTGAAGAAAACAGGAAAATTTGCATTGAAGTAACATATAAGTGGCTCTGGTCTTCTGCTCTTGAAAGCAGAAACCAGAAGCCCTCTGAATTGCCGCAATTTCACGGCATTTGCCGCAGATTTGCGGCAAGGAGGAGAGGACTACTGACAATTTTTCTGCAGGGTCTCTGGCTCTGTAAAATACAGCTGCTGCAATACTTAATTTCTTGTGTGCTTCACCATACTCCTGCTAATAAAATCAACAGTAAAAAATTGGTTTAAAACGTTAAAAATTGATTAGACATTTGCATTTCTAGGCACGTGTTTTTTCAATTCATTTACTTTTACTGTTGAAGAGTGCTGGAGCAAGGTACGTTTGCATTGCATGTAGACTAGGAATCATCTCTTGCTTGATTTTCATGCTTTGAGTGTATCCTAGTTATATATCTTGTACACTTGCACAAAATCGATTCTAAGGGCATCACCCATAAATAAGATAAGGTGGGGATTTTATCACCCTTTCCTTAGCCCAAAAACCACCATTCTAGCACTCACTAACCCAAGCCTAATTTAATAAAAAAAGTAGACGTTGGCCCTAGGGACATCTCGGACTCATTTAGGAGATTATCCTAAGGGGGAAAAGTGTTGGAATTTGACTCTTGCAAAATCAGTGTCTAGGAAAGGGATTGAGGGCCGAAAGCCCGAAGGTTGGTGGTTATTTAATTAAGAAACGTCTCTGACGGAAAACATCCCAACAACCTTGACCTTTCCTAGCTGATTAGCTTGTGGTCAAAGTCTACACTAAACCTCCCGTGGACGGTCTAATCAGTTAGGAGTCGTCTAGGTCCTAAGTCTACCCTAACTTAGGTTAGAATTTTTTTCTTTTTTTTGTTTGTTTAATTGTTTGTTTCTTTTGTTTGTATTTCATTGTGTGATATGGCTTATAATAACAATTTTTTCAACTTTAATAATAATCCATATTACACACCGACTTCATTTTCGGATATTACCAACCCGGCATACCATAACTTTGACCAACCTAGTGTGCCGGATTGGTCTTATCCGAATCAATATGACCCATACCCCCCATCTAATAACTATAATTTTTATAATAATTTCAACTCTTCACCGAGTCAGTGGGGATTCACTTACCCTGAGCATAATTTCCAACTACCTTGACCTCCTTCTCCACCCAGTCCACAATATTTTCAAGATACATACTCAATTCCACCAATCCAAAATAAAGCACCATCAATTTTGGAAATGAGTATGCGTGAGTCCAAACACAAATCCCAAAATCTGATGGACTCACAATTTTACTATCACTTCCAAGACAACACTTCTTCTTTTCATCCAGATAATGAATTCATCAATTATGGAAAGATGCTTGAAGACATGACTCATGCTCAAAATGCTAGAAATTGTGACATAGATATGATGGTTGAATCTTTACGTTCTCACCGTTTAACCAGATCTGGTGTCACTAGCCATTCTTTAGAGCCGATGAGTCATGTAGTTTTGAAAATCATAATTCAATTTCAGCACAACCACATGAACTTGTCCAAACTTCAAAACCCATTGACATTTTGGCAAGTTTTCCTTTTCCTGAAATTGAACTTGAACATGAATATGATCCTGAACTTCCACTTGATGATTCAATTCTACTTCCTGATCCAATTATGACTCCCGTATCTTCACCTGATTTCACTCCATTTCCAAAGTCAGTATTGGATCCAGTGCCTATCCATTGTGAAATTGAATCACCAAAATTTTATGATGATCATATTGAACTTGACCAATTTCATACTTTTGAAAGTACTATTGATAAATTGGCAAGTTCACATTTTTTTGGAATTGAACTACATGAGGAATGTGATCTTGAACCCCAACTTAGTGATTCAATTCTTTTTCCTGATTCAATAATGACTCCGGTAACTTTACCTGACTTCAATCTTTTCCCGGAGTCGACATTGGATCCTGTCCCAATTCATAATGAAGTTGAATCACCCATCTTTGAGGATCATATTGAACTTGACCAATTATACACTTCTGAAGATACTATTGACAAATTGGTAAGTTCTCCATTCTTTGGTATTGAACTACATGAGAAATGTGACCTAGATTCTCACAATCTCTTTACTTCTGAAACTGATTGTACAATTCTGACGGAAGATGTTGACCTTAGTTTTGAAGAATTGTATGGCTATGAGCTAGAATTCCTTAACATTGGAAGTAAAGAGATAACACCCATATTAGGTCACATTCTATTGTTGGACAATACATGTGGACTGGAGTTTCAACTTTTTGACTTGGACCCAATTCCTGAACTCATTTCGACTCCTGAACCTTTACTCGACTTAAGTCACCTTCTTAAGTCGGTATTAGTTCCTGTCCTTCCTGAGTCCAAGTCAACCGTTCTATCATTTCATACATCATTCTGGGACAAGGTAGTTGACAAATTTGACTCCGAAATTACTTATGGAAAATGGAAATTAGATGGGGTTAAATACTTAATAAAGATCCTTCATGGATTTATCTTTTTAATGGGTCATATTCATGATATTTCTGGTGGGTTCCTCAAAACCCAAAGCAAAGTTGATTGGGCCATGTTTCGTGGAATCAGACCGCCACCGGAACCACCACCTTGAGGTAATTTTTTCCTTCCCTCTCTATTTTGTTTCATGCATACATATATCATGATGCATTGAGGACAATGCATGAAATAAGTGTGGGGGAGGGTTTACTAACATAGAGTTTTTAGATTTTTTTCTTTTACACTTCTTTTAGAAATATTAAAAAAAAAACTTTTTGAAATAAGAGACAAAGTTTTGATCTATTTTTAAGAAAATTAAGATGTATCTTAGAAATTAAGAAAGCCTTAATTATGGCATCTTAAACCTAGTTGAAATAATAGATCTTATTTGAAATTATAGGCTAAGTAAGTAAAATTGGGGAGATATTTTTATCTTGAATTTTTTGCCTTAGAAAGTATGCACTTCACACTTACACATTTTTGGGATGGAAACAAAGACCTAAAATGCCATATATAAAAAAATATAAATAAAAAGAAAAAAATATATATATGTGAATAAAGCATCACTTATTAAGCTGGATAACTATGCCTCAAGAAGCATGATTACTCACGCCTAACGGTGGTAAAGGAAATAAATAATCCCCTTTAGTTTCGTGGCCTTTTTCACTCGAGTCCTTAAACCCGAGGGATGTTTTCTCATCTGGTGCCCTAAGACCGACTGGTTTGGGAGTCATCGGTTATAGGCTCGTTACATGGGTGAACTAGAAAGCCTAAACTAAGGGAAGAAAAAAGAGAAAAAGAAAATAAATATATATATATAAATGGCTTTATGGTTAGAGTTGAAATCCCAGAAATCTTCACTGTCACCGTGTGCATACTATCTAGGCTTTATGAAGGATAAAATATTCAATCCAATTTTGAATTCTTACCTTAATTGAAGACAAGATCTTGCATAGAGACTAAGTTTAAGGAAGAATGATTATAGGTGGACTTATGACCTAAGATCACTTATATTTTTGCAAAAATAGTTCGAAACATGTCTCTCTTTCAAATGAATTTTCAAAACACTAACATTTGTCTTCTTTCTTTATGGATTTTGTGGGTGTAATCCGCTGAAAACCCTCAGGAGACAACACTCCTCCTCTAGGGTAACCTAGAGGTTTAACGGCTTGTTGCACGTGCTCAGTGCAATCGTGTCACCTACGAAAGTGGTGTAATAAAATTGGTAGCATAGTTTTTCTTTCTTTATTTTTGCTCGGGACGAGCAAAAGAATAAGCGTGGGGGTGTGATTGTTATCTAATTTTGCATATTTTACCACATCATTCCCATGCATATTGACAATAAAAATGTGATTTTTAATCCTTTTCTCTCTATTTTTGCAGGTCCACATCTGAAATGAGAAAAGGCCCAAAATCTCTTTAATTAGCAATAATTAAAAGAGATTAATTCAAAGCCCAAAAGAGCCCAAGTTTGAATCCAGAATCAGGAGAGATCCTCGCGCCAACTCAATCTTCCAGAAGGCCACGTGGATAACAAACTCATAACAAACCTGTACCAGAAAATCTGGCCTGAACGGCCAAGATTTTGCCGCGCTTTCCGCGTATCTGCGGCAGTTACCGGGTGGTTAGGGCCCAGATTTCTCTCCAACAACCTGGGCTCTAGATGCTTCTCTCTGAGGCCTATAATACAGGACCAGGGCTTGCACAAGAGAGAAGAGAGGAGAGATTAGAGGATAAAGCTTTGTAATTTTGTATTTTTTTCTCTAGGATTTTAGTGCTTTAGATCTTCTTCTTCCTCCCTAGAAATTCTGCAAAAGAGAGTTGTAAGAGAGAGAAAGCTTGTGTATACCAAGGTGTGACAACTTGTGAAGCAAGGATTGATCCATTCTCTTCTTCTCTACTTGAGCATTTTCTAATATTACTTGCTTTCTTTACTTCTAGCTTTACTTTACTTGCACTTTAATTCATGCTTTGCTTTGCTTTTCTTATGGCTAGTAGTTAACTTTTCTAACATGAACTAGCTAACCACTAACCTTACTAACTACTAACTCATGGGTGATTGCTATCTTTAATCTTGCTAGTTGTATGGTCTTCTCTTCTCCGATGGGTTACTTTCATTGCTTGGCAAGTTCTTGTTGTAATTTCATATGATTCATGTGTGCCTCATTTAGAGCCTTGTCTTTAGAACAAGTGCCTTGATGGAACATGGAGATGGATCACCAAACATATGCTATTTGTTGTACAACTTCTTTACTTCAATTAATGAATGTTGTATCTTCTTCCTTAGCATCCCTTGAGTGTCGCTCTTTTGATTCCATTATTGAAAGTCTATCTTGTAGGCCTATGACATCTATGAGTCTACAAGACAAGTCCAAGAGTGATCATCCGTCATTCAAGTGGGAAAGTAATTAGACCAACACGCAAGACAAATCTTTGCCGATGATCAACATGAGGCACGCATTCACCATCACGGAGTTTAGTAAGTTTTTAGCAAGGTAGTAAGGTTAGCTAGTCATGGTTTTTTTCCATCTTCAAATCTTCTACAAAGTTTTCATTCTTTTAGTTTTATTTCCAAGCAAATCTCCTTTTGATTTCTTTCATTTTTCGTCATGAACAAATCCACCAATTCTTTTACTTCTTTGTCCAATTCTTTTACTTCTTTGTCCAATTCATTTTTATTCTTTTAAGACAAAGAAGAATCTTCGTTTTCTTTCTTCACTACTAACCGTAACGCTTCCATCGCAAGCTCTCCCTGAGAATCGACTCGGTATAGCCCATGCTATAACGAAGATAGGAAAGGGTACATTAATCATTTGGAATACATTTGTGGAGTGATCAAAGCACTTGAGGTTGAATCTAAACCTTATCTCTTTTTATTAAATATATTTTGTGTGCAAATTATACTCCACAATACAACACCTTTCCCGTCCCAAACACCTACTCCGGTATAAAGATCTCAAAGTCAAATTGTTCTCAGCAAAAAAGTTGAAGTTTCTAGTGTGCATCAATAAGATTCTCTGGTGATCTCCTCGATCTGATCAGGTAAGTGGCCTCCTCAGTCTGATACATGACAGGGCTCTACTGAAGGGCTGGACACACTTCTGCACTTGGTAACTGCACTCTTTAGAAATTAGACAACTCCCATTTTATTTCATTTTCTAGTGATGGTGATACTCCAAATGAGGTACATAGAAGCCTATTTATAAGACTCCTAGACCAACTCAATGTTGGCCCAAAGGCCATTAGCCTGAAGTTTTGATGATAACAAAACATATATAGTTATGTTTTAACAATTTTGTTTAAATGAGTTTCAGGTAAAAATCATAATTTGGTTGAAGGCTCCAACACAAGACACACATTTGGAAGCCGCAAAGATTTGGATCCCAGAGCCCAGCACAATAGGAGAGCTTCAGGATCAAACAAGTTGAAGTCTAATACAAGATTTGTATTTTCCATTTTTAGTTAGGATTTTTCGTATATTTTGTCAAAGCCGAGATGATAGAGGTAGATAACTTTGGGATTGTCACACACACAAATTTGATATTACTTCATGCTTACAAACAAATTTTTATAACAAATTTCCTAACCTAGTTTTGGAAAAACAAAGTTTGGAAAAATCATTTTCGGAAAAACAAGTTTTTGGAAAAACCGTGTTTGTTTAGAAAGGATTTTTTATCAAAATAAGGTTCAAATCTTTTTGTGTTGATCTATGATCACACCCTGGTTCTTATAAGCCATAGAACTCTATTTTGTATTTACTCATCCAAAGAATTTTTATCATAAATTTCCTTCTTCAAAAAGCCTTTGGAAAAACAGTTTTTGGGCCTTGTCCGGTCGACCGCACGGTCGACCACTGGCAGAGCTGAATTGCTCTGTCGGTCGACCGGGGCGGTCGACCGACATGCATCCTTGTGAATGTGTGCACAACGGTCGATCGACCGGTCGACCGAGAGCAATGCAGTGCTCTCTGTTTTTCCGCGATCGACCTGACCGGTCGACCGACAGAGAGACTAACTCTCTGTTTGGGACTTCAGTCGACCGTCCCGGTCGACCGCCTTCCCAACGGTCGGAAATCCAACCGTTGGCGGTCGACCGACAGCAGTCAGAAATTTCTGACAGTTTCCAACAGCTATTTTTTCTGACTGGTTTTGTGTTGGGTTTCCCCCCAACGACTCTCTTGACCTTTGTAAGCCAGTTTTCATCCCCTAAAAATAGAGGGAGTGCTCTACAACTAAATAATTAAGATTTACAAGTTAAAGCTAAAAGTTTTCAAAAGTTTAGCCTTTAGCAAAAAGTTTTCTTTGAGCCAAAATTTTCAATCCTTTTAGCTTGAAGCATTCCTCTACTTCTCTTCTAGTTTTGTGCACTACACAATCTCAAAATTATCATCTCCTCATCTTGGTTGTAGGGTTGTGCAAGTGGTCCATTATTTGTGGTCAAGTGTTGATCACTGTTCTTCATTTTGAGAAGTTGTAGAGGTATCGGCCTCAAGCGAGCTAGTGTGCTTCGAGTTGGTGTTGCGGCACCGTGAGAGAGGACAAGTGTGTCCTTGTATTGACGATCCGGTGTGATCAACAATAGTGAAAATCCTTCATCGTGTTGAAGGCGGGGACGTAGAGCAGTGGCTCGAACCTCGGAACATATCTTCGTGTTTGCGATTGTCCACTTTTCTCTAAAGTCTCTCTCTCCTTTACTTGCTACATTACTTGTCTAATTTCTTGCAAGTCTTTTTATAATTGTTGCTTATTGTTAAAAAGTTTTTAATCCGCATTATTTGTCACTTAGTATAGCCATCACCTATTCACCCCTCTCTAGGTGATTTCAATTGGTATCAGAGCCTAACCCTAGCATTTGGTTTAACCACCTTAGAGAGATCCTCATTTTTGCTATATCTATTTGTTGCATTTTTTATTTGTTGTGCATTATACTTATATTCATGGCATCTGTTGACTTTTCTAGCATCAAGTCCCCACCCAAATTTGATGGATTGAACTTCCCTATTTGGAAGGTCAAAATGAACCTTTTCCAAAAATCCCTAGGAGTTAGAGTTGCTAGGTCATCACCAAAGAATTTAGTGAACCTCTCACTGATGAGAAAACATGATCCGAAGACACCACTAAGGACTATGAAGCAAATGCTAGAGCCCAATATGTACTCACCCAAGCTTTAAATGAAGATGATCTTTCACGCATCATTAACTGTAAATCTGTTTTTGAAGTTTGGAATGTTCTTATTGTGACTCATGAGGGAACGTCTCAAGTCAAGAGATCTAAAATTAACTTGCTCCGTTCTCAATATGAGAATTTTTATATGCTTGAAAATGAATGCATAGATGATATGCTCACCCGTTTTACCAAGATCACTAATGCTCTATCTTCTTTAGGTGACACCATCGATAATGACCAAAAGATCCGAAAGGTCATTAGAGCTCTTCCCAGTTTTGGGAAGTCAAGGCAACCACCCTCAAGGAGCTAAATGATAGGGAGGAGATGGACTGCTCCGGCTTCATCGTCAATCTCAAAACCTATGAGATAGAGATGAAAGTAAGAGAAGAAAGGGAGGCACCAAAGAAGAAAGCCCTTACTTTCAAATCCGTTCCATCCACCCATGATGAAGAGGATTCATCGAAAGACTACGATGAAGACTTTGCCATGCTCATAAGGAAAGTGGGCAAAATGTTCTACAAAAGGGTAGACAAAGCAACTTCCGAAGAGGGAAACCTCAAGGAAGATTTGAAAGGAAGAGAGAGGAACCGGGTCCGTGTTTTCATTGCAAGAAGACGGGACACCTAATTGCCGATTGCCCCTCTCTACAAGCTACTACCTCCAAGAATGGGCAAAAGAAGAAAAAGGCGATGGTGGCCACATGGGATGATTCGGAGTCAGAATCCGAAGAGGAGATCGAGCCGCTCACATGTGCTTCATGGCACATGGCGAGGATGCTACCAAGGTATGTCTAGAAAACTCTCTAGATGATGAAGACTTAACTATGGATGAGCTTGCACATTTTTTGAAGAATTAAAAAGTAGATATGAAATTTCTCAAGCTCAAAATAAAAAATTGAAAAAGGAAAATGATTCATTAAAAAGTAAATTTGAACTTGTTTTAAAAGAGAAAAATGAATTAGCAAATTCTTTTGATAAGATGAAAAAGGATTTTGAAAATATAAACATCTTGTAAAGGAAAAACCCTATTTCTACTTACAACAAAAACGAATTTTTAGAGATCCAAAAACGAGTTGAAGTTTTGGATACAACTTTAAAGAAATATGCTTTTGACATGACTAAACTTGCATCTAGGTTTCCTAAAGGAATATCCCAAGGGAAACACACTCATCATCATCATGCTTCAAACTCACACAAACATGCACACACGCACAAGCATGCATTCATGTTTGGTAGAATTTATACTTGTGCACATTGTGACCGCAAAGGCCATTTAGCTAAATTTTGCTATGCTAAGCTAAACTTATTAATAAAAATGTTTAGGTTCGAGAAAACACTAACCCTATAGGACCCAAAATGATTTGGATACCAAAAGACACACCAACTTAATTAATGCAGGTGGGTCGTCCTCCTCTAAGACTTAGGGGGAGATGGTGTCCGGGTGGTGGATGCATCAACGCTCAACGAACACATCGTCGCTTGCATCACTATCGTAGAGGCACCCATTTTTTGAGAATGCCTATGGTTTGGTAACTTCTCCACATAAAGATTTCTTTTTATATACATAGGATTGCTAGTTATACTTTTGTGATATTGTGCATATGTAAACTTGCATTTCTATTTTGTTTGTACCTTTGCCATGATTGAGAATATATTCATGGTTCTTTACCATATGATATTTGTCCACATATCAAGATTTTGTTAAATGTTTTATATGAATTTTGTCAAAATAAAGATTTATTTAAAACAAATTAAGCAAATAAATAGAGATGGCAATTACGCGCCTCAACTCTTATCTAGAGGAATGACGAGGAGAAGTTCAGAACCCTTAACGGGGTATTCGACTTCACATCTCTTATTTATCGATTTATTAATAAATAAATAATAAAAATAAAGATATTTTTGTTGTTTTTCATGCCAAGAAAGATTTAAAGTATTTTAACATCATTTTTATGATAAATATACATGTGTGGTTTAAATGATATTAAATTAAAACATAATTTTTCCAAACTGCTTTATTCCCTGATTTTTGGGCATGACCGGTCGACCGGCCCGGTCGACCGATCTGGCCTGGCATAGGCCCGGTCGACTGGCGCGGTCGACCGACCTAGCCTGGTATAATATTTTTGATTTTTTTCTCCCGTAGCCGGTCGACCGGGCGGTCAACCGACTGAAAGAGACTTTGGTCTCGGTTTCCCCCGGTCGATCGGCCGACGAGTTTCCAGTTTTCTACCCGATTCTATTTAAAGCCCTAAACTCTCTCTCTCTCTCTCTCTCTCTCTCTCTCTCATTTCATCCGCCTCCACCCTCTCCTATCTCATCTCTCTCAGCCCTAAATCACATCCAACCCCTCTCTCACTCTCCAAAACTCAAAATTTATTCCTAAAAAAATTTAGGATTCGCAGTTTCAGGCTCCGGATCTACTTTTTTTCTTGAGGATTTCTTGGGTTTCTCCGTTGTTTTTCAAGGTATAATTTCCTTCTTTGATCATTCAATTTTTCTTGTTTTAATTTCATATCTTTTTCTTAGATCTAGCTTTAGCCTTGATTATCTCTCCACCATGTCCAAGAGAACTCGATCTGAGAAGGGTAAATCCACTCAATCCTCATCTCAATCCTCCCCTTTTGTTTCACAACATGCTTCATACAGATATATTGTAATTTCCACTAAAAATGTTAACTCTGGGAGATCATTTGTGATTAATGACTTTGAACATCTGAATCTAGCCTCTATTTTGAGAACTAGTTCCTTAGAATATTTTCTATCTATTAGGGAACCTGTTTACCCATCTATAGTACAGTATTTCTACTCAAATCTCACTTTTGAGTCTAACCAAGTAAGATCCAGAGTATTGGGCAGAGACATTGACATCTCCCTCTAAGAATTTGCACATCACCTTCACCTCTCCTGTGAGGGTGAAGACATCTATAATCTTGATCTACATGATTTTGTGTATCCTGACGGTGAGTGCCCACACCGCCTCCACTTTGCTTCATGGTGATGATAACCCCGGCTTAGTTAGGAACGAGGAGGTGAAGTATTACACTCTCACAGCCCAAGTCCTGGCTAAGATCATATTCTATAACCTCCTGCCAAAATCAGGAGAGTATAGTCATGCTAGGGGTTCTGTTCCTCTTATCATCTACTGCCTTCTGCGAGGCATTAGAATTAATATTCCAAAACTCATCATCAGTTGCATGACATCTGAGCACCTCCTTGTCCCAAACCGGCACTTGCCTTTTGGGATGATCATTACTCATCTGTTGAAGCAACTAAACTTTAATCTTTCCGCTGAACGGTCAGTTGAACCGTCAGTTGACCTTAACAGCGCCCTCCTCAAGAGGATGCGTGCTAGGGAGCGTCCTCCTGCTCCTCAGCAGCAGCCTCCTGCTGTTCCTGTCCCTGAATCCTCTTCTGGCTCTTCTGCTCCCTCCGATCCCTATCTTGCTTTATCTACTCAGATTCGGGAGCAGCACGAGCAGATTTCTGCTGTGATGACTGCACGTCGCCAGCAGATCTCCACAGAGATGTCCGCACATTATCAGCGGATGGAGCAGCGCTTGGAGCATGAGCTCAGCTACATCTGTGACTCCGTACGCTACTTGGATGCATATCTCAGCAGCATTTATCAGAAGCATAACTGGCCGGTTCCTCTTCCGTCAGCTGGTTCTAGGCCACTTCCTACTACCGTCCTCCATTTTCCGCCAGGACTCCTTCTGATCCTCCACCGCCATCTACTACACAGCAAGATTCTGATTCTGATGAGCAGTGACCCTTTTTTGATGATGTCAAAAAGGGGGAGAGTTATTTAGGGAGTTATGTGTTATTTTGGTGTGTTATTTTGGGTTGTTATTTTTCTACATGTATTTGGACATGTTTTGTGTTTGGTTTGGTGTTTGTGGACATGTGGACATGTATTATGGTTTTGAGGATGGCATGAACTTCTTATCTGTATGAACATTATTTTACTATGTTATGGCAGTTATGTTTTCTATCTCCTTGTGGCATATGTGATTGGTTGGTTGTATATTGTGTTTATGCTTTTATTGACCCAATCACCTATTTCTGGATGGATGGAGGTAACCATGTATGCATACACTTCTATATTTTTGTATCTTTGGTATACATTGATGGTTGGCATATGTGTCATTTTCATATCCAATATATATGCCTGTGTTATGTATGTGTATCTCTTTATCAGATTTTTTATATGCATGTGTTAAGGGGGAGCTTCACTTGAAGTCTTCACCCAAAATATTTGTAATAACTCAATATATTTTGTCATCATTAAAAAGGGGAGATTGTTGGCCCAAAGGCCATTAGCCTGAAGTTTTGATGATAACAAAACATATATAGTTATGTTTTAACAATTTTGTTTAAATGAGTTTCAGGTAAAAATCATAGTTTGGTTGAAGGCTCCAACACAAGACTCACACATTTAGAAGCCGCAAAGATTTGAATCCCAGAGCCCAGCACAATAGGAGAGCTCCAGGATCAAACAAGTTGAAGTCTAATACAAGATTTGTATTTTCCATTTTTAGTTAGGATTTTTAGTATATTTTGTTAAAACCGAGATGATAGAGGTAGATAACTTTGGGATTGTCACACACACATTTGATATTGCTTCATGCTTACAAATAAATTTTTATAACAAAATTTCTAACCTAGTTTTGGAAAAACAAAGTTTGGAAAAATCATTTTCGGAAAACAAGTTTTTGGAAAAACCGTGTTTGTTTAGAAAGGATTTTTTATCAAAATAAAGTTCAAATCTTTTTGGTGTTGATCTATGATCACACCCTGGTTCTTATAAGCCATAGAACTCTATTTTGTATTTACTCATCCAAGAATTTTTATCAAAAATTTCCTTCTTCAAAAAGCCTTTGGAAAACAGTTTTTGGGCCTTGTCCGGTCGACCGCTGGCAGAGCTGGATTGCTCTGTCGGTCGACCGGGGCGGTCGACCGACATGCACCCTTGTGCATGTGGGCACATCGTCGACCGACCGATCGGCCGAGAGCAATGTTGTGCTCTCTGTTTTTCCGCAGTCGACCTGACCGGTCGACCGACAGAGAGACTCACTCTCTGTTTGGGACTTCGGTCGACCGTCCCGGTCGACCGCCTTCCCAACGGTAGGAAATCCGACCGTTGGCGGTCGACCGACAGCAGTCAGAAATTTCTGACAGTTTCCAACAGCTATTTTTTCTAACTGGTTTTATGTTGGGTTTCCCCCTAATGACTCTCTTGACCTTTGTAAGCCAGTTTTCATCCCCTATAAATAGAGGGAGTGTTCTACAACTAAATAATTAAGATTTACAAGTTAAAGCTAAAAGTTTTCAAAAGTTTAGCCTTTAGCAAAAAGTTTTCTTTGAGCCAAAATTTCCAATCCTTTTAGTTTGAAGCATTCCTCTACTTCTCTTCTAGTTTTGTGCAATACACAATCCCAAATTATCATCTCCTCATCTTGGTTGTAGGGTTGTGCAAGTGTAACCCCTGCTCCTTGATGTACGTATCACAGTATCCGTATGCGATACGACGTACAAAATTGATTTGACCTCTATAGTAGTCCGATTGAGCCGATTTCAGTTTCAAAAATCATTTTCTAATATTTTAGATTTTTCAGGATTTTCTGGAATTTTTCTGGATTATGTTGGAAAATCTCCGTAGTCGGTGTCGACCGATACCGATAAGCAGCTTTCCGAATTTTATTTTACAAACAGAGTTATATTTTGAGAATTCGCTTTCACCATGTGTCTTAAAATCATATTATCTACGTTGGGGTATTTTTGGGAATTTTTCTGAATTTATTGAAAATCCGGCAAAACCGACGTCGCCCGGTATCGACGAGACACTCCGAGATTTTTAATTTGCAAACTAGATAGAATTTCTTCAAACTGTTTTCATCTTACATCTCAGGATAATATTCTCTAATTTCTGTAATTTTTGGGTACCGTTCGGAGCTGGTCGATATCGGGTCAATATTATAATATTAAAATATTATTTTTAATCTTTTTATTTTCTTTTCTTTTCCTTCTTCCCCAAGCTTCCTTTCCTCCACCGCCTTTGACTCTCCCACCGCCTCTCTCCCCCTATTAAAATCTCTAATCCTCTCTCTCTAACACTCACTCTTTCTAATTCTCTCTAACACTCTCTCTCTAACTATCTCTCTCTCTCCAAACTCTCTCTCTCTCTTAACCACCATACCCTCTCTCTCTCTGTACAGGCACCCAAAAGGGGGGGCGACCCGCAGCCAGGCCAGGCCGCAGGCCGCGACCCCAGGCCGCCGCCGCCGCCGCCCAGCCACCGCGCCACCCTCTCCTTCTCCTTCTTCTTCTTCTTCTTCTTCTTCTTCTTCTGTTTCTTCCTTTTCTTCTCTTTCTTTTCCAATCTTTCCTTCCCTCTTTCTCTTTATCTCCCTCTCTCTCTCTCTCTTGGGCAGACCGCCGTCGACGGCCGGGATCGCCGCCGGCGGCGACCAGCTGAGCTGGCCGGCCGGCCCGCGCAGGGTGCAGCAGCAGCAATAGCTGCTGCTGCTTCTCCTCTTGTGTGGGCTTGGGTTTTACCCAAACCCATTAACCCAATTGGGTTTATTTGCAACCCAATAGACCCCTAAACCAACCCGTTAACCCGTAACCCATAACTTAAGTTAAACGGGTTTGGGTATTGGATCTAAACCCGACCCGTTAACCCGTCTACCCGCATCCAACCCATTAAAGGTAAATTTGCAGAAAACCCCCCTGCTACTTTTATTATTTGCATTTAAATATTTTTATGACATATTTAACCCTATTTGTTATGATTTAGTATTCGGGCGATATCGGGAGCATCCGGACTCCGATTCGGACGATTCTGGATCCGTTGCGATTGTGAGAAAGAGAGATACAGTCCTATGGCCAGTTTGTGAGTGTTTTTAGTTTATAAATTATATGTTATCATGTTTAGTGATATGCATTGATTGCCTTATGTGACAGATATTGATTAGGGATAAAATACGGTAACGATTAATTATTAACTGGTAATGATTGGACAGTCATTGTAATAGGAATAACCCAGAAGATTGTTAGGTATTTCCTGATTTAATATAAGGTAATAATAGGAACTATAACTACTGATATAGACAACTCGGACACAGTCATCATACCTGCACAGGCACTGACACTCGGGCCACTATGACACCATCTGCTTGGACACTATTATGTCATGTATTGGATCACAGTTAGATCACTATCGTCACATGTATACTGATCCACGGTATTCGATAACACTACACTGTCACTAGATATGACACCGGCATTGCATGCACTGATAGTACCTGTACATGTATCCCCGTTGCACAGATACTATGACACTGTCACCGTTACAGACCCACCGATACACTCGACATAGTGATTGCATGGCAACCTTTGTTACACAACACGGGACACTATTATTGCATGTACATGTTACACAGATATTATGACACGTCTCACGTTCGTATTCATGTGCTCCACTTCACGACATACTGTCATTTCCTATACCGTTATCATCATTACATGGATTCTCGGCATATCACTGTTACACATGCATGTATGGTTTCTTTATTCTTGTCACATGGATCCCTGTTCATATTACATGTATTATTGTTCCATGTTATCCCCATATTCCTGTTAAATGATTATTTTCCGTTACTGATATTGATATTCCCGTTACTGGACATGAGCTGTTGATATGCGATGTGTGGAATCCCACATCTATTGTTCCCCTTTCTCGTTATCTTGTTTTGTGCTATCAACAGAACTCATGTTATGTTATCGTGTTACATGTATCATATCCTATACTTGTTTCTGATATACTGTATAGTGAAAGATAATAAAGAGAACTTGGGTATGGGGGAGACTTAACGGTTGACTAGATCTTGTCGGGTGGATGTCTGGATCCATTGTTTGTCCCACTGCAGGGGACGGGGTAGTGCTGGCTACCATCTGTTACTTATGAGCTCCCGTTTCCCGTTATTGATTTAGCTCATTGAGATCCCGTTACATGTTACAGCCTTAGCGGGCTGGCTCTGGTCTCAGCAGCCAGGGATCTGTTTAAGGCCGTTGTCCCGGGTATGCATGGGATACACCCACCTGACTAGAGCTCCTCGACCAGTTGGTTTCAAATGAACATAATAAAATGATATGAACAATAGTGACGTCGGGAACACTTGTTATTTGGTCACTCTCTCGTTTGGATAATGGTACCCGTAGGCCATGTCCGGATGGGTTCGACTGGAGTGCGGGCTCCAGTATTAACTACCAGTGGTATGGGACACTGGAAGAGATTGATTAAAATACCAGGTGGTACTGATTGCTACTATTGTATAAATCACATGACTTGTCTGATACATGTATACTTATTGTTTAGTTGTACATGTTCCTGTACCTGATCAATTCGCTGCTATCATGTTACCTGTATATGTTGTTACCTTACCTGTTTCATGCTATACATTCTGTGGTGGCATCCTACTCATGTACATGTATACTCTGCATTGCATATATTCTGTCTCCTGTATTCCGTGCAGACATCATGACTGTCTATGCCCGACACCGTATTATGGGTATATTGCATATGCACATCTGCATGTTCACTTCTATCACGTCACCACTAGCATGTACAACATTAGTCATGATATAAACTGGACACGACTATAGACATGACCTGATGATAACCGGCTAGGTAGTGATGGTATTAAAAGATGACATGTTTATATATTTCTACTGTTTCTTATATGCTTATTATATAGTATCACTAGTATAACATCATGTATTATATATTATTATCGTGCTTGTATTACTATAATATATATTACTGCCTCCTTCATTTTACCATTCACTAGGTCGCTTTCTGACGACCCTGGGTTTGCGTGCCCAGGTTGGAGATCCGAGTTACCGTAGTATCGGAGAGTGCCATGGAGTCACATAGGAGATTCCTCATCGGGACTTTTCATAGGTATCTTGGTGATTTATTTCTGTTATCTTATTTGTCCCTATTTTTCATATCTGTTATGATCGCTGACCTCTTTCTGCAGGTATTCTTGTATTTATTTCACGCTGGAACTCAGGTATTGATGGAGATTATTTATTGTACTGAGGCTTAACGTACGCGTGAGGTTGTTTTCACCTCGCGTATGTACGTCGCCATAACGTCTCTGTACCTACGGGATCGGGGGTTACATAGTGGTATCAGAGCCTACGTTCACATCTGGTGTGGGTAACCACGTGGGTCAATACTCGGTCTTTTACCAACAGTACAATCAGATGCAGAGTCAAGCTTGTCTGTATCTAAATTTGGGATTCCAGCGACAAGTACAAGATACCATGTCATTGACAAGTCATTCTTTGACTCTTTTGTATTCCTTCCTGACAGTTGTCCACCAGAATATCCGATTTCCTTCTCGTTTTCTTTGCATCTTATTGCTTCCACTCTGTTCGTGCTAGTTCACTCCAGACTTCTCCATCCCGAGTTCCTTATAGCTAGCAGAGTGCGCAGCGGAAGTGTCGTGGGCCCATAACATTTAGGCTTTGGGGCTGAAAATCTTGTTCTCACACCTGATTTGAAATTTCGAGGACGAAATTTTCTGTAAGGTGGGGAGAAATGTAACCCCCTGCTCCCTGATGTACGTATCACAGTATTCGTATGCGATACGACGTACAAAATTGATTTGGCCTCCATAGTAGTCCGATTGAGTCAATTTCAGTTTCAAAAATTATTTTCTAATATTTTAGATTTTTCAGGATTTTCTGGAATTTTTCTGGATTATGTTAGAAAATCTCCGTAGTCGGTGTCGACCGATACCGATAAGCGGCTTTCTGAATTTTATTTCACAAAAAGATTTATATTTTGAGAATCTGCTTTCACTATGTGTCTTAGAATCGTATTATCTATGTTGGGGTATTTTTGAAAATTTTTCTGAATTTATTGAAAATCTGGCAAAACCGGTGTCGCCCGGTATCGGCGAGACACTCCGAGATTTTTAATTTGTAAATTGGATAGAATTTCTTCAAACCGTTTTCATCTTACATCTCAGGATAATATTCTCTAATTTCTTTAATTTTTGGGTACCGTTCGGAGCTGGTCGAATATCGGGTCAATATTATAATATTAAATATTATTTTTAATCTTTTTATTTTCTTTTCTTTTCCTTCTTCCCCAAGCTTCCTTTCCTCCACCGCCTTTGACACTCCCACCGCCTCTCTCCCCTATTAAATCTCTAATCCTCTCTCTCTAACACTCACTCTCTCTCTAATTCTCTCTAACACTCTCTCTAACTATCTCTCTCTCTCCAAACTCTCTCTCTCTCTTAACCACCATACCCTATCCCTCTCTCTGTACAGGCACCCAAAAAGGGGGGCGACCCGCAGTAAGGCCAGGCCGCAGGCCGCGCCGCCCAGCCACCGCGCCACCCTCTCCTTCTCCTTTCTCTTTTCTTCTTCTTCTTCTTCTTCTTCTTCTTCTGCTTGTTCTGTTTCTTCTTTTTCTTCTCTTTCTTTTCCAATCTTTCCTTCCCTCTTTCTCTTTATCTCCCTCTCTCTCTCTCTTGGGCTGACCGCCGCCGGCGGCCGGGATCGCCGCCGGCAGGCCGGCCGCCACCGGTGGCCAGCTGAGCTGGCCGGCCGGCCCGCGCAGGGTGCAGCAGCAGCAATAGCTGCTGCTGCTATTCTCCTCTTGTGTGGGTTTGGGTTTTACCCAAACCCATTAACCCAATTGGGTTTATTTGCAACCCAATAAACCCCCAATCCAACCCGTTAACCCGTAACCCATAACTTAAGTTAAACGGGTTTGGGTATTGGATTTAAACCCGACCCGTTAACCCGTCTACCCGCATCCAACCCATTAAAGGTAAATTTACAGAAAACCCCTTGCTACTTTTATTATTTGCATTTAAATATTTTTATGACATATTTAACCCTATTTGTTATGATTTAGTATTCGGGCGATACCGGGAGCATCCGGACTCCGATTCGGACGATTCTGAATCCGTTGCGATCGTGAGAAAGAGAGATACAGTCCTATGGCCAGTTTGTGAGTGTTTTTAGTTTATAAATTATATTTTATCATGTTTAGTGATATGCATTGATTGCCTTATGTGACAGATATTGATTAGGGATAAAATACGTAACGATTAATTATTAACTGGTAATGATTGGACAGTCATTGTAATAGGAATAACCCAGAAGATTGTTAGGTATTTCCTGATTTAATATGAGGTAATAATAGGAACTATAACTACTGATATAGACAACTCGGACACAGTCATCATACCTGCACAGGCACTGACACTCGGGCCACTATGTCACCATCTGCTTGGACACTATTATGTCATGCATTGGATCACAGTTAGATCACTATCGTCACATGTATACTGATCCACGATATTCGATAACACTACACTGTCACTAGATATGACACCGGCATTGCATGCACTGATAGTACCTGTACATGTATCCCCGTTGCACAGATACTATGACACTGTCACCGTTACAGACCCACCGATACACTCGACATAGTGATTGCATGGCAACCTTTGTTACACAACACGGGACACTGTTATTGCATGTACATGTTACACAGATACTATGACACGTCTCACGTTCGTATTCATGTGCACCACTTCACGGCATACTGTCATTTCCTATACCGTTATCATCATTACATGGATTCTCAGCATATCACTGTTACACATGCATGTATGGTTTCTTTATTCTTGTCATATGGATCCCTGTTCATATTACATGTATTATTGTTCCATGTTATCCCCGTATTCCTGTTATATGATTGTTTCCCGTTACTGATATTGATATTCCCGTTACTGGACATGAGCTGTTGATATGCGATGTGTGGAATCCAACATCTATTGTTCCCGTTTCCCGTTATCTTGTTTTGTGATATCAACAGAACTCATGTTATGTTATCGTGTTACATGTACCATATCCTGTACTTGTTTCTGATATACTGTATAGTGAAAGATAATAAAGAGAACTTGGGTATGGGGGAGACTTAACGGTTGACTAGATCTTGTCGGGTGGATGTCTGGATCCATTGTTTGTCCCACTGCATGGGACGGGGTAGTGCTGGCTACCATCTGTTACTCATGAGCTCCCGTTTCCCGTTATTGATTTAGCTCATTGAGATCCCGTTACATGTTACAGCCTTAGCGGGCTGGCCCTGGTCTCAGCAGCTAGGGATCTGAGTATGCACGGGATACACCCACCTGACTAGAGCTCCTCGACTAGTTGGTTTCCAATGAACATAATAAAATGATATGAACAATAGTGACGTCGGGAACACTTGTTATTTGGTCACTCTCTCGTTTGGATAATGGTACCCGTAGGCCATGTCCGGATGGGTTCGACTGGAGTGCGGGCTCCAGTATGAACTGCCAGTGGTATGGGACACTGGAAGAGATTGATTAAAATACCAGGTGGTACTGATTGCTACTATTGTATAAATCACATGACTTGTCTGATACATGTATACTTATTGTTTAGTTGTACATGTTCCTGTACCTGATCAATTCGCCGCTATCATGTTACCTGTATATGTTGTTACCTTACCTGTTTCATGTTATACATTCTGTGGTGGCATCCTAATCATGTACATGTATACTCTGCATTGCATATATTCTGTCTCCTGTATTCCGTGCAGACATCATGACTGTCTATGCCCGACACCGTATTATGGGTATATTGCATATGCACATCTGCATGTTCACTTCTATCACGTCACCACTAGCATGTACAACATTAGTCATGATATAAACTAGACACGACTATAGACATGACCTGATGATAACCGGCTAGGTAGTGATGGTATTAAAAGATGACATGTTTATATATTTCTACAGTTTCTTATATGCTTATTATATGGTATCACTAATATAACATCATGTATTATATATTATTATCGTGCTTGTATTACTATAGTATATATTACTGCCTCCTTCATTTTACCACTCACTAGGTCGCTTTCTGACGACCCTGGGTTTGCGTGCCCAGGTTGGAGATCCGAGTTACCGTAGTATCGGAGAGTGCCATGGAGTCACATAGGAGATTCCTCATCGGGACTTTTCATAGGTATCTTGGTGATTTATTTCTGTTATCTTATTTGTCCCTATTTTTCATATCTGTTATGATCGCTGACCTCTTTCTGCAGGTATTCTTGTACTTATTTCATGCTGGAACTCAGGTATTGATGGAGATTATTTATTGTACTGAGGCTTAACGTACGCGTGAGGTTATTTTCACCTCGCGTATGTACGTCGCCATAACGTCTCCGTACCTACGGGATCGGGGCGTTACAGCAAGTGAGCCATTGTTTTGTGTCAAGTGTTGATCACCGTTCTTTATTTTGAGAAGTTGTACAGGTATCGGCCTCAAGCGAGCTAATTGCTCCAAGTTGGTGTTGCGGCACCGTGAGAGAGGACAAGTGTGTCCTTGTATTGACGATCCGGTGGGATCAACAATAATGGAAATCCTTCATCGTGTTGAAGGCGGGGACGTAGAGCAATGGCTCGAACCTCGGAACATATCTTCGTGTTTGCGATTGTCCACTTTTCTCTAAACTCTCTCTCTCCTTTACTTGCTACATTACTTGTCTAATTTCTTGCAAGTCTTTTGATGATTGTTGCTTATTGTTAAAAAGTTTTTAATCCGCATTATTTGTCACTTAGTATAGCCATCACCTATTCATCCCCCCTCTAGGTGATTTCACTCAATGGTCACCATCCCTTGATGAGAGTAGCTCAAGAAACTTATACAGGTTGAATGCATCCAACTCTAGAGTCACCTTTAATAAGTGCAGCTAAGAGACTTATCTAGATTCAATGAACCCAACTTAAGGGTTTACATCCTTTAATTAGGAAAGTCCAAAAGGCTTATCCAGATTCAATGAATTCAACCCGAGAGTCTTCATCCCTTAATTAGGGATGTTCAAAGGACTTGTTCCGATTCAATGAAGCCAACCCAATAAGCCAACTCAACGATCTTCATCCTTTATTTAGTAAACTCCAAATGACTTGTCCAAATTCATTGTAGGAAGACCAAAGGTCTTGGTTATATTAACTAGACTCAACCCAAACTTAAGCCCAAATAGTTTGTACATATGGGGAACTAATTAGACAACAAATTGTGTTCAACTTGCTTTTGGCAAGATTTGGACTCGTTATCTTTAGTGTGACAAAATAAAGTTTTACCAATGAGAATTTTGATTTGTTGAAATATATGTATGTATAAAATATATATAGTTTGAAAACAATTTCATATTTTGGCAAAAAAAAAAAATGCACAAAATATCTAACAATCTCCCTCAAATTTACAAACTATCAATAACAATGTTTAAATCATTATGCATATGATAGATGTCATAAATACTTGAATCTCCTTTAAAGCAGCTGAATAGAAGATAATGTATGGTGAACTTAATCTTGAACCAACACTTTTTTTACTATCCAGTGATCACACATGATTAAAACCTAAATGTGATAGTTATCACTTTGAACAATGGCCTTGCCTGATGCTTGCACATTTATGGTCATGTGTATGTCCTACTTTTTGCAAGGGGCTTTAGGTACCTTTTATAAGTTCCCATAAGAGATGGCCAAATCTCCACCCAAGTATAGATGAGTCCTTTAGGTTTGTTTCCTACCCAACACCCCACATCCGAAAAATGCTTTAGACTCGTCAAAACTTAAAAGCTATCCTTTTAAATGTAGAAAATATGCATGTAAGTCCTACTTAATTTTTGAATCAAAATCTTATTATTAATAGCATGAGCTTTGAATTAATAACTTGATGTAAAAGGTAAATGTATATAAGACTTATAGAAATTCGAAACTCATTCCTGCGAAATTCCTTTCGACTAATTTTTTTTTCAAGTTTTAGTCAAAGGATCTACAATATTCTCTAAAGACCGGACGTCAATCACCGAGATGACTCCGTGGTAGATAAGCTTATTCAAATAGCCATACTTCAAACGAATGGTCCACTTCTTTTTGTTAAATAACGAGTTTACTGTCACAATACTCGTTGCTTGATTATCACAATAGATGGTGATCGAGTCTGAACCTGCACAGAAAATATATAGTTTAGAAATGAGAGATAAAAAGTATTAGGTTGCTCAATACTACCACTATAGTAAGTGGCTATGCAGGTCGCGATCTACAAGAAGGGACTGCAATAGAAGAGTTAAGTAAGTCTTTCTAAGTTACTAACTTCGATTAAAATATTTCTTCTTAGTTTTTAAAAAAATGTTAATGTTAAAAGAGGAGAAGAAGAAGATGGGATAGCATTGGTGTTTTCAAAAAGAAGAGAAAACTAAGTTAAAAGAAAGAAATGAAAGAGAAATAAAAGTGTTTCTAAACTAGGAAATAAAGAAAAGAAAACTGAAGATTACTTACCTCTTCTTGGCCGATTACTTACCTTGATCTTCAGCAACGGCTTTACCTTAAAGTGAGGCGATCAACGCATAACCCATAAGATCAGATTCAGTCCCGTCCACATTACCTCATCAAGACTACGGGGAGCAAGCATTGATTAATCTCTAATACTGCATAATTTTTATCACATCTGCACATTTATCTTATATAAAATACTGCTAATAATGGTTTATTTGTGTGATCATAATCCATGGTGTGTAATGAAGAAGAAGACCCTAAATCACCATTTAATGGGTGATTAAAGACCTACCAAGTAACCATTGACCTTAGGAGGAGATTCTGTCAGTCCAGAGAGATCAAATCTAAAATCCAGAAGATCCAACTGATAGGGGACTGAAGCGACTGCATGTAGCAGGAGGTCCTGTGCACGCCGCCCTGGTACAGTCACGGAAACGCGGCTAGTGCCTTGGGCCAGGGGTTGTCCTTCTGGCCCCTTTCCGCAAGTGCCTATAAATACCCCGTTTTGGGGTTTCTTCAAGGAGATATTCAGAGTTTAGGAGTTGTTATTTTATTTTTAGGAGTTGTAGTTGTTTTGTTTCCTTCTTCTTCTAGTTTTAGTTTAGCCATTAGAGTGAAAGAGAGAGAGTCTGTAAAGTTGTATTTGAAGGGTGACAAGCTTATACAAGTAATTACTTCTCTTTCTTCTTTCCATTTACTTATTATTTTCATTTGGTTCTACCTCCTTGTTTTAGTGTAATACTCTTTCTCTTTACTTCTTCTCTCTTATTGTTTCTTTACCATCATGTCTAACTAACTCTCTTATTGCATGACAAACTAACTGCTAACCCACTAATCTCTAACTACTTGATTGATAAACCTAAATGAGTTAATAGTGTCAAACAAGCCTTGTGCAAACGAGAGCTATGATATCTTAAGACGAGGGTTCTAACTCTATTTTACTCACAAGTATTCTCTTTCTTATATTTCATGCTTAACGGGTTTTTGATGATCTGTGGATTATAAATTTTACTTATTTTTGTGAGTTAGAGATATTCTTTTTAACTTTACTGATATCATTAGTGCACTTGTTTCTTCCCTTATTCTCGCCTTCTATTGGATCTTGATAAGGGAATGTCTAAATTTTGCCGTGTGAAGCTAAGTTAAAGGAAGGACTTTCATTCGGTCCCAACATGAATAGTTCCTATGCATAAAGGTTATGCTTCCTTATGATCCATCGTGAGGCTACATCTTTAAGAAGTTAGGGATTAGTGGGAGCACTTAGTAGAAAGTTAGCCATGCGTTTTTACCATTAAGAAAAATCACTTTTACAAACCACCAAACTATTCTAAACAATTCTTGAAATCAACTTGTTTTCATTTTTCAAATTCTTTATTTAAAATAAAGAACTTTCTCTTTTCTTGAATAAAGAAGCCGCATCAAGTTTTTATCACTCTCTCTCCTTGTGGATACGAGCCGTATAGTCACTTTTCTAGTACGGAAGAATCGCAAAAGTAGTAACATCGACCCATATTTCTTTACTTATTTTTGTGCTTACTTTTTGCCGATCAAACATGAAATGATATAGACTTTTAAGAAGGAATCCATCCTCATGAGCTATCAGTGGCACTCACAATGTCAAGGCTCTTTTGATGCTATAAACTAATATGGATAGTAATCAAAACAAAAAAAAACAAGAAGAATAATAAAACGTAAACTTCGATTCGATTGAAGAATGATGAAAGAAAAAGAAAAGGAATTACATTTGTGTCAATCTCATTATAACTCTTTCTCTCATTCTCTCATGAATTTCTTCTCTAGTCTAAGCTTACATAAAAACTAAAAATTAAATAAATGAACACAAAAACTTAAGTTAAACCTAAAAAAGGAAAGCCTAATTTTAAACTCTCGGCTGAAGTGGTGCTCATCTTTCTTTGAAATATGCAGTATTTATAAGAGAAATAGAGTGGAGAAGAGCGTACGAAGATAGAGGAACAAATGCTCCCCCAATTGAATTAACCAAGCCGTAGAAACGCGACGCCAGGATCTGGCCACAGGGCCAGATCCGGAGAGCCGTGGTCCATTGATTGTAGATACAATTTTATTTCCAAATAGGTTTTTAGTTTAGGATGTGAATTTGATGCAATCTTCGTTGATTCTTCAGCTAACCAAATAGATCTACAGGAATCCAAATTTAAGTGTATTTTGTGTCATCTTCTCTGATTTACTCTGTTCTACACTTATCCCCTTAAATCTTCTATCTCAATCCTTAATTTTGATTTAAACTCATTTAAATAAGAATTTAAGTGAGCTTTGGGCTTGTTTCTTTTCCATCTCCATTAGTAAAGGTATGCACATCATTTAGACAAAAATAAGATAAAAAAGTAGATTTTATTATAAAATAAATATGAGAATGTGACATTAAATATGTATATCAGTGATCGGTCACACCCCACTTATATTTTACTCATCCTCGAGCAAAACAAATAAAAAGCAAAATAGAGATAACCTAATCTAACTCACTTTCATAAGAATCACGGTTGCACTTAGCACATGTAATAAGCCGTTGAACCTCTGGGTTACCCCAGAGGGCGAATTCTGCCTCGTGAGGATTTTCAATAAATTATACCCACAAAATTCATAAAGAAAAGAAAAAAAGTGTTAGTATTTTTGAAAACGCATTTTGAAAGAGATAATATTTGAAGAATTTTTGCAAAAAATCAAGTAATCTAAAGTCATAAGAATATTAAATTATTCATTCTTAAATTTAGTCTCTATTTAAAAACTTGTCATCAATTAAGGTAAGGATTAAAACTGTATTTCTCATCTAATTTATTACTTTACCCTAAGTCATATGCCCCTTTGTGATCATAAATTTTTTACTAAGAATTTTTCAATTCAAACTCCTATGCATTATTTTTCATATTATAGCGGTAATATCTCTTAGTTTTATTAGGCTTTCTAATTCGCCCATGTAATGAGCCTTAGGTTGGTGACTCCCAAACCGGACGGTCTTAGGGCACTAGGAGAGAAAATATCCCAAAAGACTTAAGAGGTCGAGCAAACAAGGCCACAAAAATAAGGATTTTTATTGATTATATGGACCACTTTTAGGCTTGAATACTCAAACTTTATGAGGCACAAATATCCAGCTTAATCAGAGGACTTTTTTATATCTATATTTTTCCTCTTTTTTTTGTAAGGCATAAGAATCTTTATTTTTGAACTCTAACTGTGAAAGTGTATAAAGTATGCATATTTCATCAAGATAAAAATTAAGACTAAATTATTTTTTCACTTTTTATTTCTAACCTAGAAATCAAACAAATAATCTTATTTTGACCAAGTATAAGAAATTCTAATTATGATTCTCTTATTCCTTAAAATTAACTTAATTTCTTGCAAAAAAATTAAGTCAAAATATTATTTTCATTTTAAAAAGTTTTAAAAGTAAAGAAAATATTTTTTTATATATAAAAAGAAAAAACCTATGTTATGTTAAAACCCTCCCCCACACCTATCTGATACATTGTCCTCAATGTATGAATAAATGCATTTATCATTTATGCATGAAAAGAAGAAAGGGAAGGAAAAATGTTAACTCAAGTGGTGCTTCCGGCGGTTGTCGGATTGGGCCAAGCGTTGCTGCCAAATCTAAATAATGTGGAGTTTCAAGGAACTCGCCTTTGATGACCTCTTTTCAATTTATATTGTACTACCCCTATATTGAATAGGATCATGCAAGATCTTAACATTAAAATAATCTCAATTTTATGATCATACCTTGGTCAAACAATAGAAGGGGATTCGATGAAATGGTTGATTTGGACTCAAGAATGAAAGTTTGGGAACCAATACTGTCTCGGGAATATGACTTAAATCAAGTTTAGATTCAAGAGTTAGTTTAGGTTCAAGAGTCAGTTTTGGTTCAAGAGTTGGTTTCAAATCAAAAAATTGAAATTCACGTTCTTTTATCATCAATGAAATGTGATTATCCAAAATAAGTGATTCGGTTTCAAGATCTATGGGTACGGGAATTAATGTTGGCTCGAGAATTGGGTCTAAATCAGGTAAGGATACCGGAGTCAACATAGATTCAAATATTGAAACTGAAACACAAAGTTGAAGATCAAGGTCACATTCTTATTCAAGTTCAATTTCATTGAAGCGAAAACTTGCCAATTTATTAATTGTTTGAAATTGATCAAGTTCAAGTTGGTGTGATAAAATTGAATCTTGGTTAAAATCCTCAAGACACCATGATTCTTGGTTCTTATCAATATGGCAAGAGAATCGAGAATGATCAAAAATTGGGTAGGGAGAGTTTTCTCACTCCTAACATTAATTGTGTTAACCATGTGACTCATTTGTGCTTCTAATCTATTGATAGACTGGGTACAATCAAAATTTGATTGCATGAAATCATCTTGGTACTGAATCAGATTTTCTGTTCTCTTTTCTGAGTTAATAGGTTCTTCTTGTAGTGGTGGGACTTGAAAAATAGAGTCAAGATCCTGGATTTGAAAATTTTAATGGGATTGTGAGTCCTTCAAGTTTTGAACTTGTCGCTCGGACTCATGTAAGAGTTCTAGAATCTTATCATTTTCAGACTTAATCAAGGCTTCCATCCTCTTTTCGAATCCAATTTTTCTCTATTAGTTGTTTTAGAAAAGAAGTATATTGGTAAGGTGGTTAACCATATGACTCAGGGTAATTGTATCCTCACTGACTTGGTGAAGAGTGGTGATAATAATTCTGGTCTTGCTCATAATATTGAGATTGTGGCATATGTTGATTTGGATAAAACCAATCCGGCATACTTGATTGATTAAAGTTATGAAATGCTTGGTTGGTGTTATTCGAAAAAGAGGTCGGGGTGTAATATGAATTATTATTAAAGTTGAAAAAATTGTGGTTATAATTATTTCACAAAAACAATTACAAAAACAAACACAAAATAAATAAATAAACAAACAAACAAAAAGAAAGAAAAATCTAGCCTAAGTTAGGATAGACCTTGTAACACCCTAATTATTAAAATATCAATTTAATATTCTAATTTTTGATTAAAGAGATTATACAGATTATCAGAGATGATTGTTGTGTTCGATATATGATGTCATTGGATTGAGATAAGCCATTGGAGGCTGATATTGATATATTATATTTGGGCAAGAGATAAAATACAGGGGAGATGCTGTCGAAATGAAGAACTTTTGTATGATAAGAAAGATAATTATTTTCTAATTGAGGATTTGTGAAGGATTAAGATAATGAAAACTGGGACCGTTACAGTTGGTATCAGAACTTAGAATTTAGGATAAGGTCTAGATCTAGAATAGTTTCCATAGAAAGAGAACTGATCGTTAGGATCAATTGTTGTAATTGATATTATGCGTGTGCTTTGCATTTATGAAGGATAGGAGTTCTTATGTGTTGATTAATCTCAAAACGCAGGATATTTGGTCACTGTCTCATATTCGAATTATGGTACCCACATGCCATGATTCGGATGTGCTCCGCTGCGAGTGTGGGCCCTCAGTATGAGTTGCTAGTGGTATGGGACACTAGAGTAAGGGAATGATTAAAATATCAAGCGAGTCAGGATTTAGTCAGATCGTAAGAACATGGTATTGAGTTGATCAAGAAATAATGAGTGTTTAGGATGGAAGTTTGAAGAAGATATTAAATTGAAAAAAAGGAGTTTTCTGTGAAAAAAAGGGAATGTAAAGGTTTTACACTCATCAAATTTCAAATATGCTAAGTTTCGAGGACGAAACTTTTGTGAGGAGGTAGAACTGTAACACCCCAATTATTAAAATCTTGATTTAATATTCTAATTTTTGATTAAAGAGATTATACAGATTATCGGAGTTGATTGTTGTGTTTGATATATGATGTCATTGGATTGAGATAAGTCGTTGGAGACTGATATTGATATATTGTATATGGGAAAGTGATAAAATACAGGGGATATGCTGTCGAAATTAAGAACTTTTGTATAATAAGAAAGATAATTATTTTCTAAATTGAGGATTTGTGAAGGATTAAGATAATGAAAACTGGGACCGTTACAGACCTTATACCTAAATGACTCATAACTGGTTGACTATCCACAAGGGGCATATTATAATAATCTGACCACAAGTTAATCGGTCAGGTAGATTGCGATCAGTGGAGGTATCCGTGCCTGAACAACGGGCCTAATTATGTCAAACCACTGTTTTTCAAGATTTCATCTCTCAATCCCCAACCTTTAACACCAATTTATTTAGAGTCAAACTCTAACAACTTTCTCCTTAGGTCAATCACTTAATGAGTCCTGAGATGTTGGTAGGGCCAATGTCTAGTCAATTTTAAGTTAGGATTGGGTTAGTGAGTGAGGAAATAATTTTTGGGCTAAGAAAGAATAATGATTTTCCCACCTTATCTTATTTATAAGAAAATTCTTTAATTTTTTTAGTGCAAGTGTACAAATATTTAACAATAAGTAACACTCAAGGTGATCATACAAGAATGTTTGCAATGCTAAATGCTATGCACATGTACCTTTACTCAACACTCTTTAACATGAATAGAAATGTAACGAAATTAGACAAAATGCCCTAAATACAAAGTCTAATCATTTTTAGCAATTACTAATAATATTTTACTGTTGAGTTAAAATCAGTGTGCAGTGTTAAGTAAAAGAGAAAACTAAAAAAATCAGAACTTTCATGTGCACTGAAACAACCCTGAAAGAAAATACAGTCAGTAATACGATTGTATTGCCGCAAAAACGCATGCTCTACTTTCTTGAGTAGAGGCACAAGACAACATGTATTCTTCTAAAATTTTTAGATTTCTGAAATTTGTATCTGCACATCAAAACAAATAAGAAAAAGTTCAAACAGTTAAGTAAATTAAAAAGAACTTACCATCCCTCCCCGGCAACAACGCCAAAATTTGATCTAGTCTAAACCTGCAGAGAAAATATATAGTTTAGAAATGAGAGATAGAAAATGTTAGGCTACTCAATACTATCACTGTAATACCCCGTTCCCAGGATACGTACCCAGATACGTATCCTGAATTTTTTGATCTTTTTGTTTCAATTTTATTCTCATATTTGTATTTAAGTTGTGATTGCTTATGATTTTGGGTCGGATGTGGATCTCAGTCTTAGAGTCAGCCCTGACCCAGATCGGGAACCCGATATCAGCCTACTACCCGATTTGACCTTTTCGATAGTCTGATTTGATCAGTTTTAGTTTCAAACACTGTTTTCTAATATTTTAGATTTTTTATGATTTTTGGGAATTTTTCAGAATTATTTTATAAATCTTCAAAACCGAGTCGTCGGCATCGCTGACTGATTCCCGGATTTATAGTTTTCAAATGGGATTGAATTTTTAAAATGGCTTTCATATTACTTCTTAAAATTTTATTTTCTACCTAAATATTTTTTTTGAATTTTTTTAAATTTATCAAAATTTCACCGATTCTTGTGTTTGCTAGTATCACCGGAAAATTCTACGATTTTTAATTTGAAAATTACATTGAATTTCTCGAATCCGATTTTATCAAATATTTTAAAATAATATTTTTTATTTTGAGAATTTTTTAGAACGTTTCTGAATCAGTCAAACTTTCACCCTATTAAAATAATAATATTATTTACCGACGTTTTCTTTTCTTTCTTTTTCCTTCTCTACTCCCCTACTTTATACTCCCAGATATTATAATAAATTAATTAGATAATAATAAATTTTTTTATTATTTTCTTTTCTTTTACCTTATATTTTATTCCTTTTTCCTTATTTTTCTTTTTTTCTTCTTTTCTTTTCTTCCCCCACACTCCACCTCCATGCCCTGTGCAGTCACTCTCGCAGCCGCAGCCAAGAGCAGGGCATGATGGGCTGAGCAGTACATCTCCCCCCATCCCTTCATCACCACATTTTTTCTCTCCTTCTCCATTTAAACCCTTTCTTCTCCTTCCCTTCTAATTTCATTATTCCATCTCCTTCAAACTAAACCCAACTCCCTTCATCTTTACCACCGCCGCCTCTACCATCACCGCTGCCGCCGGGCGCCCCTAGGCTGGCCAACCATTCCCCCATACCCCCTCTCCATTCCACCACCTCCTTCAACCTCCACCAACTCCCCACCATCTCCAATTTCACCAAAATCCACCACCACCACCTCCCTTCCTCCTCCAAAATTCACCACCATCTCCATCAAATCCACCACTCCCACCACCCCATCACCACCTCCTCCTCCTCCTCTAATTCCCCACCACCTCCAACAACCACCATAACCACCACCACCAACTACCACCACCTCCACCAACAACACCCAACAACAACAAAACCAAACTCTCCCCCGGGCCCAGGCCGCCGCCCCCTCCTCGTCGGTCGCCCTTAGGCGGCGGCGGCGTCGCCCAGGCCGCCGGCCCTCTCCCCCCTCCTTCTTCTTCTTTCTTTCTTTCTTTCTTTTCTTTTCCTTACTTCTTTCTTTATTCTTTCCTAAATATAACCACTTTCCAACTCCCTAAATACCCCCTCCTCAACCCTTTATTTACTTCCCTATAATTACACTCATACCCCTCCCCTTTTAATTCCTATTTTCCCTTTTAAAAACACCCTATTTTCTCTCTCCTTCCTACAACTTTCTCTCTCGTCTCTCTCTCCTTTCTTATTCCCTGTCTAATATATATATAATATTTATTATTTATATATATATATATTATATATAGTATGGGCTAGTAGCTTGCTCGCTCGTATTAGCGGATTTCTCGGTTTTTTACTCGGTATTGCGCCCGATTTTAGGCGAGTACATTTCTTACTTTATTACTATCATTTCATATTTAATAATTATTATCTGGCTTTTAATATATGATGTCTCTTTATGCAAGTTGGTATATGTCATATAAATGATTTATAAAATTATCATGCTATATAAATAGCCTCCAGCCGTTATTATACTTTGTCGCACCGGTATTATACCGGGTATGTTTAAATCTGCTCCCGCTTTACTAGGTTTCGCATAGCTAATTAAGAAATAAATTTATTATTATTATAAAAATGATTATGAAGAGTTTGAAATATTTATACCATTCTCTTGTACCTTGTTATGTGACCGGTTGATAATGATATTTATTGTTGTGACTCTCACCGACAGATTAGTTACCTGACCCTAACATGTGTACACCTGAAAATTGCCATGCCATGCTTAATACTTGATATCTGACACCGTTACTTGTCATGCTTATTACTTGATATCTGACACCAGTACTTGCCATGCTTATCACTTGATATTGACAACGGTACTTACCATACTATACTTATTATTTGATATCTGATACGGTACTTGTCATGCTATACTTATTACTTGATATCTGACACCGGTACTTACCATGCTATACTTATCGCCTGATATCTGGCACCTGATATAATAACACTTGACACTTGACGTGTTATCACCTGATACTGGTACACTTGACCTGATATTGTGGCACCTGTATTATATTGCATATTCATGACTATTACTTTTACGGGACTTGGCGTGGTTATTATACTGTTACCAGATATTTGGTATTCCTGAACTCCTGTATTCCTGAACCCCTGAAAAAGGGTGACTCTTCATATTATACTCCTGTTAATTCCCGTAGTTGGATAATCATGGTTATATGGTATACACTTGTGGATATTATCTTTGGGCAATTCATATGCGTATAATAAAAATACTCAACTTACACTGGGGTGGCGGAAACTGATGAAAGCCAGTATGATGTCATATTCATAATGGTGGTGATTTCTAAAGTGTCGTGTGGGGCGCGTAATGATAAGTCTCCGGAAGTAGTAGCCTGAATCTGAAGTGTTATGTGGGGCGCGTATGATAAGTCTCCGGAAGCAGTAGCATGTACTTTTGAGCCAGTCCCGGGCAGAGACGGGACCCAATATAAATATGAGCCATCAGATTTGTCAGTTTCTAAATAATAACTCCTCTTATTCATAAGTGGATGTATGTGTGCCAGTAGCACATACAAAAGCATATGAATCAGATGAATAACATAAAACAATCAAACAGTAATAAGGTTAGGAACGTGTGATATTTGGACTCTCCTTTGTTCGGGTCCTGGTACTCACATATCAGACTCGGGTAAGTTCTACAGAGTGCGACTCTAGTATGGACTATCAGTGATGTGAGGCGCTGGTAGGAGGCAATTGAAATATCAAATGAGGCTGATTATTATTATTGGATAACTTAAAATACAACACACCTTTATATTCTCCAGTTATAGTGTTATGCTCTGAGTTAACACCCTGCCTTATGACATACGATTTATATGGCACAATGATTATTACTGACACACTATAGTTCTGTTACTCTTAATGCAACTCAAGTTGTGTAAACTCAAACGATGACGATATGAGATATGTGGTATATAGATGAGGGTTTCCTTGTCTGGATTATCCCCTTGACGTATCTGTCCCGTGAATCCATAGTCTGAGCTTATACAACTAGTTTTATCCATTCTTGTATTTATCGCATGTTTAACTTATTTACCGCATGTTTATATGTACCTATGCTCTTCATACTGCCTTCTATGGACGTTTTCAGTTTCAGATTCATCGATATACATGATTTACTGTCGTTTCTTTAATTTCCCTTATATAACTTGTCATTTCCAGTACCTGCATACCTGTACCACATCACTTGATCATGTACACGTGTGCCCGTTATGCACGCAATTTGGTTTTATTATATGTACTCGCAGGGTTGCGTCTGACAACCCTGAATTCTCATGTCCAGATCTCAGAGACCAGACCTTGGTGGCCTTGTGGCCTTGCTGTAGCTGATCAGAGTACGCAGCGGATTCTTCCGTGACGATCGGAGTGCAGCAAAGCTTGTATCATCACCGCAGCTCTTCCTCCCAGTTCCTCTCCTGTTTGGTTGTCGAGACCCCTCTTGCTGCTCGTGAGCACCTCTCAGCTTTTGTATATCTCTTTATATGATGTACTTTATATTCCTGGTGATGTAATATTCCTGTAATATTGTATCACTCTCTGTGATAACCATGTACTTGTACTTTTCTGTTGGAATGTATATGACCACTGTGCTTTCGCACTTTGATTCTTGCCTGTACTGATGCTTAGCGTATATATGTGAGGATGTTTCCGACCAGCGTATATACGTCGCAGTGACATTTTCGTACCCGCGAGACCAGGGCGTCACAGGTTGGTATCAGAGCCCAGGCTCTCACACCTTCAGTACAACCAGTTGATAGATTAATGATATATTAATTTGCAGCTGGAGAGCACGAGTCTTGAATATACATTCCAATCGCAAGTGTGGTGTTATCTATTCCTTCCTTGCAATCTTTTCCTAGATCCTGAGACCCTTCTATCTTTCCTTTCAGCTTCTTCCCATCAACCTTCAACCAACTCAGATATGGAAGGTCAGAGAACTCGTAACTGTCCTGGTACTTCTCGTGATAGTTCCATTGGAGAGGACGACAACATGATGATGGTACTTCATGGCATGATGAAGAGTCAGCATCAGCAGACAGAGGTCCTACGACAAGCATTATTGATAGCACCTAGAGAGTAGAAGCCTAATAATGTATCCGATTTCAGGAGACTACAACCGGCTACATTTTTGGGTACTGAGAAGCCGTTGGACACCGAGCAGTGGCTGATTGACACTACAGATCTTCTTAAGGCAGCTCGAATTTCTGATGAGAACCAAGTGAAAGTGGCTAAGATACAACTGAAGGATGTGGCCAGGACTTGGTGGTTTGCAGAAGAAGCGAGGCTGGAGAAGCCCATCACTTGAGACCAGTTCTCGAAGAGTTTCTATGAGAGATTCTTCTCTGAGACGGCACAGAAGGAGATGGAAGAGCAATTTATCAGATTGCAGTAGAGGGACCAAACTGTAGACGAGTGATCGGGGCTGAACTAGCACTCAAAATGTGTAATTTGTCAAATCAATATAAAAGCTCGTATGTGCTAATGTTCCCTCGATACTTCCGTTATAGCACTGGCTCAACGGGTCGAATCCACAGGGACGAGAGGCGATAGAAGCATTAACAGTTTTTATTCACGTTTTATGTTTACAGTTCTTCTTTGTTAAAAGAATTAGAAAAGAAAAGAAAGAAAACGAAAACAAGCATGTGATAGGTTGGAGAAGGCGATGAAAACGTCGATGTGAAACAAAAGAGAAGTGGGTTGAAAAACAAAGTAGAAAAGAGAAGATGAAATAAAGGTGAACTAAAAGGATGGTGAAAATACGATGAAAAGATAAAGAAGTGTTTTGAAATCAACTTTTAAAATAAGATAAAATAAAACTCATGACTACTAACTACTAATTGATTCACTAACTATGCTAACCTCTTAGTGATAGTTACCTCACATGGATCCTTGCCATCACTAATCCTTGGCTTCAAGAGACGATACAAAGCATGACAAATAAGATGGTTCATCACATTCAAACTTGCATCAAGAGCAAGCTAATACAAACATTAGATCATCAAACCATTAGAAGCAAGCATGAAATAAGAGAGAGTTAGTTTGGTTAGCAAGTTAGCAAGTTAGATGTTAGAACCCATCATCATGAGCCATCAACGACTCTTGCAAGAGCAAGGCCTTGTGAGGCTATTAGATTCATGTGGATTATCAAGTAAGTGGTTAGATGGTTAGTGGTTAGTAGTTAGATTGACATGAGAAGAAGAAAAGTTAGCCAAGCAACATGTAGAAGATGGAGATTAATTTGAAGAAGAAAGGAGGTACCTTTACATAAATTGTCACCATCTATTACATCAATCCCTCTCTATCTCTCTCTGAATCTCTCAGCCCTACTACAAGATCTAAATACGAAATAACATAACAAAACACAAGAAATGAAGAACACTACCTACACTATCGTAAAACATAGAAAAAATCAGAAACTACTCCTAAAAACGAAAACTGCTCTCGTTTGGCCAAATACAGGGCTATATATAGGCATAGGTACCTTCTAGAAGACGAGACGGGGCCATGCGTCGAAAATCGACGCGTGGCCCCACCATTGGGCCGTGGATCCGCGGTTTTTGCCGCGGATCCGCTGCCAAACCAGGGAGTTAACTCCCTGATTTTGGTGCGGGGATCCGTCTGGCTTCCAGGATCTTCTTGGTATATTTCTTTTCTGGTAATTTTGCCCGAATATTCGTTTATGAAATATTTTGAAAATGCATTTTGAAAGAGAGACAAGTTTATGAAATATTTTAGCAAAAATATAAGCGATTTAAGGTCATAAGTCCACCAAAAATCATTCTTCCTTAAACTTAGTCTCTATGTAAGATCTTGTTTTCAATTAAGGTAAGAATTCAAAATTGAATTGAATATTTTATCTTTCATAAAACCTAGATAATATGCACTTTGTGATAGTGAAGATTTCTGAGATTTCAACTCTAACCATCAAGCCATTTATTTTTATATATATTTTTCTTTTTCTTCTTCTTCTTCTTCTTTTTTTTCCCCCCTTCTTCCCTTAGTTTTCTTAGGCTTTCTAGTTCACCCATGTAGCGAGCCTTTAACCGATGACTCCTAAACCAGAAGGTCTTAGGGCACTAGATGAGAAAACATCCCTCGGTTTAAGAACTCGAGTAAACAAGGCCACAAAACTAAGGGATTTATTTGTTTCTTTTGACCACTGTTAGGCGTGAATAATCATGCTTCTTGAGGCATAATTATCCAGCTTAATAAGTGATGTTTTATTCATATATATATATATATATATATATATATATATATATATATATATATATATATATATATATAATATATTGTTTTTATTTATTTTTATTTTATGGCATTTTAGGTCTTTGTTTCCATCCCAAAAATGTGTAAGTGCAAATTATCTAAGGCAAAAAATTCAAGATAAAATTATCTCCCCAATCTTTTATACTTAACCTATAATTTTAAACAAGATCTATTATTTTCACTAGGTTTAAGATGTCATAATTAAGGTTTCCTTAGTTTCTAAGATCATCTTAATTTTCTTAAAAATAGATCAAAATTTGTCTCTTATTTCAAAAAGTTTTTAAAGAAAGAGAAAAATTTCTATACAAAAGAAAATATTCTAAAAGTATCCTAAAAGAAGTGTAAAAGAAAGAAAATGTAAAAAACTCTATGTTAGTAAACCCTCCCCCACACTTATCTCATGCATTGTCCTCAATGCATCGTGATGTATGTATGCATGAAACAAATAGAGAGGGAAGGAAAATCACCTTAAGGTGGTGGTTCCGGTGGTGGTCTGATTGGTCTACGAAATGTGGCCCAATCCAACTTGCATGGAGTCCGGAGGAACCCACCAGAGACCTCTATAATACAACCCACTAGAAAGATGTATATATTTATGATTTTTATTAAAAATTTAACCCCATCCAATTTTCAAATTTTTAAAATAATTTCAGAGTCAAATTTATAAAGACTCTTGTCCCAGAATGGAATGATTGATTTGGACTTAGGAAATACAGGAACTAATCCCGACTCAGAAACAGACTTAAGTCAAGTAAAGGTTCAGGAGTCGAGATTGGTTCAGGAAGTAGGTCCAAATCAAGAAGATGAAGCTCAAGTCCACATTCATTTCCCCATGATGGAATGTGACTTTCTAAGGTTGGTGAGTTCAGTTCAAGAATAACAGGCACGGGAACCAAAATTGACTCTAAAAGATTACTCAAATTGGGCAACATAACAGGAGTCAATAGTGATTCAGGAATTTGAACTGGATCACAAATTTGAGGATCAAAGTCAGCTTCCTTATTGAGTTCAATCTTTACGTTCTCACCGTTCGGCCATTTCTGATATCATTGACCACTCTCGTAGAGCCGACGAACCAAGTTGCTTTGGACAACAAGATTCTACTTCAGTGCCATCATTTGAACTTGCTGAAACTCCAATTGTTGATAATTTGGCAAGTTTTTCCTTTCTGAAATAGAACTTGAACATGAATATGATCATGATCTCCCACTTGATGATTCAATTTTACTTCCTGATTCAATAATGACTCCAGTGTCTCCACCTGATTTCACTTTTCCCGAGTCAACATTGGATCCTGTTCCAATTCATCATGATATTGAGTCACCTATAATTGATGATCATATTGAACTTGACCAATTGTGCAATTTTGAAAGTCCCATGGATAAATTAGCAAGTTCTGATTTTTATAACATTGAACCCAATGAGATATGTGACCTAGATTCTCAAATCTGTGATCAAGTTCAAATTCCCGAATCATTATTGACTCCTGTTTTGTTACCCGACTTAGGTAATCTTTTAGAGCCAGTTTTGATTCCCACACCTATCATTCCTGAACTTGAATCACCAACATTGAGTCACATGCCATTGTGGGAAGATGATTATGGATTTGAGCTTAAACTTATTGATTTGGACCCACTTCCTGAACTTAGCCCGACTCCTGAGCCCTTACTTGATTTGAGCTTCTTCCCTGAGTCGGTATTCGTTCCCGCACCTATAATATCCAAGTCAATAATTCCATCTTTTCATACTCCATTTTGGGACAAGGAGGTTGACACAATTGACTCTGAAACTAATTATGAATTATGAAAATTTGATGGGGTGAAAATTTTAAAAAATGATTATACATATATTTTAGTGGGTTATAGACGAAAAATTTCTGGTGGGTTTCACCTACTACATTATCTTGATTGGGTAGCAACGCTTGGCCCAATTAGACCACCACCGGAACCACCCCCTAAGGTAATTTTCTGCTTCCCTTGTTCTTTTTCATGCATATATGCATTCATTCATACATTGAGGACAATGCATGAGATAAGTGTGGGGGTGGGCTTTACTAACATACTAACATAGGTAGAAACTAACAAAAAAAAAAGTGCTAATAAAAAATTTAATAAAAAAAATTTGTTATAAAAAGGACAATTTTTTGACGTATCTTTGAAATAAATCTAAGTTAGTTTTAAGGATTAGGAAAATCATGATTAGGATTTCTAAAAACTTGGTCTAAATAAATAAATTGTTAAGTTTTTAGGTATAGGAGGAGAAATTGAATAAGTAGTTAGTCTTAATTTTTACCTTAATGACATGTGCACACCTAATGCATATCTAGGATTCTAAGATAAAGACCCTTGTGCCTCATATATATAAAAATAAAAATTAAATTCACCAATTAAGCTGGGTACATGTGCCTCAAGAAGCATAAGTATTCACGCCTAAAGGTGAGTCCCAAAAAAAAAAAAAATCCTTAGTTTTGGGGCCTAGTTCACTCGAATTTGAGTCCGCAGGGTGTTTTCTCACCTGGTGCCCTAAAGCCGACTGGTTTAGGAGTCATCGACTTTAAGTTCGCTACAAGGGTGGATTAGAAAGCCTAAGAAAACTAAGAAAAATATTATATATGTATTAACACATCTAATAGTCAATTAGTTAGGTATGAGGGCCTCAAGAAGTCTTCATACTTACACGAAAGAAAATTAGATGAGTTATACATATTTAAAAAAAAAAGAAGAGAAAAAAAATACAAAATATATATATTTATAATAAAGAGGCATGAGAGTCCAAGTTAAGAAATTCCTAGTAAAATTCATAAGGATGCATTTGATTTTTGGTAACGAAAAAGACTATACACAACTTCAATTTTGATCCTTATCTAAATTGGATGACAATTTACTTTATAAAGACTAAGTCTAAGAATGAATAAAAATGATGATCCTAAAACTTATAGACTACTTAGTCTTTTCAAAAGTATTTCAAATAATTTCCTTTTTATGGATTTTGTGGGTGTAATCCGCTGAAAACCCTCACAAGACAACACTCGTCCTTTAGGGTAACCTAAGCGTTTAACGGCTTGTTGCACATGCTAAGTACAACCGTGATTCCTACGAAAGTGAGTTAGGATAGATTAGTTTTTCTTTTTCTTTTTCTTTGTTTTTACTCGAGGACGAGCAAAAAGATAAGTGTGGGGGTGTGATTGGTAGTCAAAAGTGCATTTTTATCATAACATTTACCATCACATTTTCATATTTATTCATTTAATTCTGCACATTATTAATATTTTATTATTTATTGTGTGCAGACCTCGAATTCTTATTTTTATAAGAAATAAAGCTTAATGAAGCCCAAAAGCCCATATCCAAGCCCAAGTCCAAGCCCAGGTGTAAAAGTGCAAATACCAAATGTCAAAAGTGCAAATACATAAGGGCCAAAGTTGCAAATACAAAGAAGAGGGAAGGATAGACTTCTATTCAACCCTAAATGCTTGCAGGAAAGAGTTTAAAGATAAATTCGGATTCAGACTGTAAATGTTTAGTATTCAGATCATAACTTTTGCTACAGATATGCAAATCCGATGATTCAAAATGCTCCAGAAAGAAGACTTGAAGCCCTACAACTCTTATGTTGATCAAACTTTCCAATTCAGTCCGTAGATAAGCCAATTTCGGCGATCAACAGGATAATAAATTGCAGGACAGATTTGATTTGAACTTCTATGGATAAGTGCCACAAGTCTGGAGATAAGATTTTTTTGGGAGAGTTGTACTAGGACTCTACATCTTTCAACTCCTATAAATACCCCTGCAGATGCAACACAGAAAGCGTCCAGAGGCAGAGCCAAGGGCCAAAAGTTAGGGTTTAGGTTTTTCTTCTTTCTTCTAGTTTTGTAATTAGGTTTTTCTTTTCAAGAGAGAGAGGCTTATGTTGAGCGTGACACCGATGTACCTTCCTCTTCTCTGCCATTGTATTAAGCAATAAAGGTAATCTTTTTCTTTTGTTCATTGTTCTTATATTTTACTTTTCTTTTTGTTTTCTCTTATTTTTCTCTTTGATCTCTGTTGGTGTATATGAGCATGCAAAGTGATTTCTGAAGCACAAGTATAACGAGTCTTAGCGAGAGTCAACAATATTTCATGGAGATGTTCTCCTCCTCAAGGTACGTATCAATTCATGCTTACCAATGCTTGATGATCTAATGCGAACAGGGACTGAGATCGATCCTATGGTTTATGCGTTCATGCCTCCAAAGCAAGGTAGAAAGTGTTAAGATTTCATATTATTCCTCAACCAAGGTTAGTATTTATTTTATTTTATTTTATTTTCTTTTCTTTTCTTTTTGTAGATTAAATCACAACTCTTCTCCCAATTCTTTATTTGCCGACTCATTGTAAAATACCGCCTTCTTCTTAACTTAGCTTAAAAATAAATAATTTTTAGGGTAAAACTTACAAACGCTTCCATCGCTAGTCCCTCCTGAGGATCACGACCCGCATAGCCATTGCTACCGCGGATTAGAATTGAGCACCTTGCACTTCTTATTCTAAATCTAAAATTCTTTATTTTGTGTGCAGGGAAAAACTCGATCAAACAATTCACATTTTATGTTTACAGTTCTTCTTTGTTAAAAGAATTAGAAAAAGAAAAGAAAATAAAAGAAAAGGAAAACAAGCATGTGGTAGGTTTGAGAAAGCGATGAAAACGTCGATGTGAAACAAAAGAGAAGTGGGCTGAAAAATAAAGTAGAAAGAGAAGATGAAACAAAGGTGAACTAAGAGGATGGCGAAAACACGATAAAAAGATAAAAGAAGTGTTTTGAAATCAACTTTTAAAATAAGATAAATAAAACTCATGGCTACTAACTACTAATTGATTCACTAACCATACTAACCTCTTAGTGATAGTTGCCTCACATGGATCCGTCGCCATCACTAATCCTTGACTTCAAGAGACGATACAAAGCATGACAAATAAGATGGTTCATCACATTCAAACTTGCATCAAGAGCAAGCTAATACAACATTAGATCATCAAACCATTAGAAGCAAGCATGAAATAAGAGAGAGTTAGCTTGATTAGTAAGTTAGCAAGTTAGATGTTAGAACCCATCATCATGAGCCATCAATGGCTCTTGCAAGAGCAAGACCTTGTGAGGCTATTAGATTCATGTGAATTATCAAGTGGTTAGATGGTTAGTGGTTAGTAGTTAGATTGCCATGAGAAGAAAAAAAGTTAGCCAAGCAACATGTAGAAGATGGAGGAGATTACATTGGAGAAGAAAGGAGGCACCTTATATAGATTGTCACCATCTATTACATCAATCCCTCTCTATCTCTCTCTGAATCTCTCAGCCCTACTACAAGAGCTAAAAACGAAATAACATAACAAAATATAAGAAATGAAGAACACCTACCTACACTACCCTAAAACACAGAAAAAATCAGAAACTACTCTTAAAAACGAAACTGCTCTCGTTTGGCCAAATACAGGGCTATATATAGGCATAGGTATCTTCTCGAAGACGAGACGGGGCCACGCGTCGAAATCGACGCGTGGCCCCACCATTGGGCCGCGGATCCGCGGCAAAACAAACCAGGGAGTTAACTCCCTGGTTTTGGTGCGGGGATCCGTCTGGCTTCCAGGGTCATCTTGGTATATTCCTTTTCTGATAATTTTGCCCGAATATTCGTCAGACGTGCGCAGGAGTCTAGGTTCGACGTATCTTCTAGATAATCCTTTGCTTGGCCTCCCAGTAATGCGGATTTAATTACCCTAAAAGAGGTTTAATTAATCTTTTATTACTCCTTTGCCCTTGAACTCTTGATTTACCTGCAATAGAGACCAAAACACAGTTTAGACTGACAATTTATTCATAAATCGGTGGGAAAATGCGATATAATAATATATAATCGTAGACTAATCAACGAGTATGCTGCAGAGTTTCTGAGACTGAGCCGGTTCGCGCCATACATGGTGACCAATGAGGAGACCCGAGCAAGGAGATTTCAGCAAGGCCTGAGGATGCAGATCTAGATGTTTTCTTATACCCCAGCAACTCAAGGCGTATTCCCAGGTCCTTATCATCGCTCGTAAGGTAGAACGGAATTGGAAAAGAAGCGTCAGGATGAAATGTAGAGGAAGTTAGTGAAGAGACCCATTCAGTTGAAGGAAAGTGTAGACTCAGTCAGACCCTTGGATACCCCGCTAGCAGAGCAATTACTCCAACCTCTCCTCACACCAGATGAGATGTGGGTATTGTCTGAAATTCGGACATACAAGTGTAATTGTCGAATGGCAGACAAATTATGCTTAACATGTGGGTCTGATGGTCATTTGATAAGGAATTGTTTAGTCAGATGGATGGGGAGTACCACCCCGATTCAACCAACACTTCCAATACCACCGGTAAGAAGGGACCCAGGACCAATTGAAAGGAGAACTCCATTCCCTTCCCCGCAGTATGTCTTCAATCAAGCACAGAGAGGACCAAGAGGTAGAGCTGATGGAAGAAAGTGAAAAGCATATCATTTGACCGTCAAGAAAACTGAAGTATCAGATGAAATGGAACAGAGAGTGATGCCCGATATTTGGAACGAGGACCCCTAGAGGTGTCGCCCGTGACCACTATCCCCATTTTATCGTGTCTTTTATTATCATATCCATCCTATCATGATATTCCCATCAACCTTATTTTCTTCTATGTCATCTCCCTCCTTATAGAATTTTGAGGACAAAATTTTTGCTAGTTGGGTGGATTGTAATATCCCGTTCCCAGGATACGTATCTTCAATTCTTTCACTGTTTTGTTTCAATTTTATTCTAGTATTTGTATTTAAGTTGTGATTGCTTATGATTTTGGGTATCGGATCTGCATTCTCAGTCTTAGAGTCAGCCTTGACCCGGACCGGGAACCCGATAACAGTCTGCTGCCCGATTTGACCTTTTCATAGTCTGATTTGACCAGTTTTAGTTTCAGACACTATTTTCTAATATTTTAGATTTTTTATGATTTTCTGAAATTTTTCAAAATTATTTACAAAATCTCCAAACTGGAGTCGGTCAGCATCGCTAACTGATTCCTAGATTTAAATTTTCAAATAGGATTGAGTTTTTAAAAATGGCTTTCACATTACTTCTTAGAATTTTATTTTCTACCTAAATATATTTTTGAGATTTTTCTAATTTATCAAAATTTGACCGATCTGGTGTTGGCCGGTATCGTCGGAAGATTCTACGATTTTTAGTTTGAAAACTACATTGAATTTCTCAAATATGATTTCACCAGGCATCTTAAAATAATATTTGTTATATTGAGAATTTTTTGGAACATTTTTGAAACAGTTGAATTTTCACCCTATTAAAATAATAATATTATTTACAGATGTTTTCTTTTCTTGCATTTTCCTTCTCTACTCCCTTAATTTATACTCCCATATATTATAATAAATTAATTAGATAATAATAAAAAATTTATTATTTTCTTTTCTTTTTCCTTATTTTTTCCTCCTTTTCCTTATATTTCTTTCTTTTTCTTCTTTTCTTTTCTTCCCCCACACTCCACCTCCATGCCCTGTGCACCCACTCCCGCAGCCGCAGCCAAGAGCAAGGCATGATGGGCTGAGCAGTCCATCTTCCCCCCCATCCCTTTCATTATCACATTTTCCCCCTCCTTCTCCATTTAAACCCTTCCTTCTCCTTCCCTTCTAATTTCATTATTCCATCTCCTTTAAATTAAACCCAACTCCCTTCATCTTCACCACCGCCGCCTCCACCATCACCACCTCCTCCGCCCCTAGGCCGGCCAACCATTCCCCCACACCCCCTCTCCACTCCACCACCTCCTTCATCCTCCACCAACTCCCCACCATCTCCAATTTCACCAAAACCCACCACCACTACCTCCCTTCCTCCTCTAAAATTCACCACCATCTCCATCAAATCCACCACTCCCACCACCCTATCATCACCTCCTCCCCTCTAACTCCCCACCACCTCCAACAACCACCACAACCACCAAGTCCCACCACCACCACCTCCACCAACAACACCCAACAACAACAAAACCAAACTCTCCCCCGGGCCAAGGCCGCCGCCCCCTCCTCGCCGGCCGCCCTCAGGCGGCAGCGGCGTTGCCCAGGCCGCCGGCCGTCTCCCCCCTTCCTTTTTCTTCTTTCTTTCTTTCTTTCTTTTCTTTTCTTTTCTTCTTTCTTTATTTTTCCTAAATATAACCACTTTCCAACTCCCTAAATACCCCCTCCTCAACCCCTTATTTACTTCCCTATAATTACACTCACACCCCTTCCCTTTAGTTCCTATTTTCCCTTTTAAAAACACTCTATTTCTCTCTCCTTCCTACAACTTTCTGTCTCCTCTCTCTCCCTCTCTCTCCTCTCTCATTCCCTCTCTAATATAAATATTATTTATATATATATTTATATATATAGTATGGGCTAGTAGCTTGCTCGCTCGTATTAGCGGATTTCTCGGACTTTTACTCAGTGTTGCATCCGATTTTAGGCGAGTACATTTCTTACTTTATTACCATCATTTCATGTTTAATAATTATTATTTGGCTTTTAATATATGATGTCTCTTTATGCAAGTTGGTATATGTTATATAAATGATTTATAAAATTATCATGCTTTATAAATAGCTTCCGGTCGTTATTATACTTTGTCGCACCGGTATTATACTGTGTATGTCTAGAGCTGCTCCCGCTTTACTCGGCTTCGCATAACTAATTAAAAAATAAATTTATTATTATTATAAAAATGATTATGAAGATTTTGAAATGTTATACCGTTCTCTTGTACCTTGTTATGTGACCGGTTGATACCTGATATTTGTTGTTGTGACTCTCACTGACATATTAGTTACCTGACCCTAACATGTGTATACCTGATACTTGTCATGCCATGCTTAACAATTGATATCTGACACCGTTACTTACCATGCTTATCACTTGATATCTGACACCAGTACTTACCATGCTTATCACTTGATATCGACAATGGTACTTGCCATGCTATACTTATTATTTGATATCTGATACCGGTACTTGTCATGCTATACTTATTACTTGATATCTGATACCGGTACTTGCAATGCTATACTTATCGCCTGATATCTGACACCTTATATAATAAAACTTGACACTTGACATACTATCACCCGGTACTGGTACACTTGACATGATATTGTGGCGCTTGTATTATATTGCATATTCATGACTATTACTTTTACGGGGACTTGGCATGATTATTATACTGTTACCAGATATTTAGCACTCCTGAACTCCTGAACTCCTATATTCCTGAACCCCTGAAAAAGGGTGACTCCTCATATTATACTCCTGTTAATTCCCGTAGTTGGATAATCATGGTTATACTGTATACACTTGTGGATATTATCTTTGGGCAATTCATATGCGTATAATAAAAATACTCAAATTACACCGGGGTGGGGAAACTGAAAGAAATCAGTATAATGCAATATTTATAATGGTGGTGATTTTTGAAGTGTCGTGTGGGGCGCGTAATGATAAGTCCCTGGAAGCAGTAGCCTGAATCTGAAGTATCATGTGGAGCGCGTAATGATTAGTTCCGGGAAGCAGTAGCTTGTACTCCTGAGTTAGTCCCGGGCAGAGACGGGACCCACTATAAATATGAGCCATCAGATTTGTCAGTTTTCAAATAATAACTCATCTTATTCATAAGTGGATGTATGTGTGCCGCTAGCACATACAAAAGCATATGAATCGGATAAATAACATAAAAGAACTAAACAGTAATAAGGTTAGGAACGTGTGATATTTGGTCTCTCCTTTGTTCGGGTCCTGGTACTCACATATCAGACCCGGGTAAGTTCTACAGAGTGCGAACTCTAGTATGAACTATCAGTGACGTGAGGCGCTGGTAGGGAGGCGATTGAAATATCATACGATACTGATTATTATTATTGGATAACTTAAAATACAACACACCTTTATATTCTCCAGTTATAGTGTTATGCACTAAGTTGACACCCTGCCTTACGACATATGATTTATGTGGCACAATGATTACTACTGACACACTATAGTTTTGTTACTCTTAGGGCAACTCAAGTTATATAAACTCAGACGATGGCGACTGAGATATGTGGTATATAGATGAGCGTTTCCTTGTCTGGATTATCCCTTTGACGCATTTGTCCCGTGAATTCATAATGTGAGCTTGTACAACTAGTTTTGTCCATTCTTATATTTATCGCATGTATAACTTATTTACCGCATGTTTATATGTACCTATGCTCTTCATACTACCTTCTATGCATGTTTTCAGTTTCAGATTCATTGATATACATGATTTACTATCGTTCCTTTAATTTTTCTTATATTACTTGTCATTTCCTGTACCTGCATACCTGGACCACATCACTTGATCATGTACACGTATGCTCGTTATGCACGCCATTTAGCTTTATTATATGTACTCGCAGGGTTGCGTCTGATAACCCTAAATTCTCATGTCCAGATCCTAAAGACCGGACCTTGGTGGCCTTACTGTAGTTGATCAGAGTACGCAGCGGATCCTTCCATGACGATCAGAGTGTAGAGAAGCATGGATCATCGCCGCAGCTCTTCCTCCCAGTTCCTCTTCTGTTTGGTTCTCAAGACCCCTCTTGCTGCTCATGAGCACCTCTCAGCTTTTGTATATCTCTTCATATGATGTACTTTTACATTTCTGGTGATGTAATATTCCTGTAATATTGTATCATTCTCTGTGATAACCAAGTACTTGTACTTTTCTGTTGGAATGTATATCTCCACTGTGCTTCCGCACTCTGATTCTTACCTGTACTAATGCTTAGCGTATATACGTGAGGTATTTCCGACTTGCATATATACGTCGCAGTGACATTTCTGTACCCGCGGGACCGGGGCGTCACAATCACTATAGCAAGTGGCTATGTGATTGTATACGTTTATTGCATATCAATATTATTACATTCTTACATCTATCTTGTAATAAATCCTGCTAATTTCTTGTCTTAATGTCTTACTTTGCAGTTTTGTCTTAATGAAGAGAGAGAAGATAAGATCAAATAAAAGACAGTTAAATTCTGATTTGACTGGATCATTTGATTAACTGAAGATAAATTCAAATAAATACAGTTAAAATCGAATTTAGAATAATCAATTAGGTTAGCTTGAAAATTCAAGGATATAGAGACAAATTTAGAAGTCTAAATGTAACTCTATCAATATACAAAGAGAGATCTAAAGGATTGGGATGTATATTCAAAAGATTTAGAGAGATAAGACACAATCTAACTGAACATTAAGGGATAAAATAAAATTTATCTCCAATTTTATCTCTAACCTTATCAGAAGATCTTTTCTTTTGGGCAAGAGATTTTGCCCCTACATTGTACGCTCTCTCTTATCCAGTATTGGCTATAAATACCTATATTTTTGAAGGCAAATGGACCACATTGAGCAGAGAAAGATTTTAGACTAGGTTTTTACTCTAGTTTAGTTTAGAGTTTTGTTTTTCTTTTTATGTAATTTTTAAATTTATTTATGTAACTTAGAGGAGAGAAAAGTTTCATCAAAAAATAAGAGTGAAGCTTGTATTGAGAGTGACACTAGTGTAAGTAATCTTTTTTTCTTTCATTTTTACTTTATTGAATCTAAAGTTACACTCGTTATTCTTCATTTCTGTTTTTTTCTTTTACTTTTCTCTGGGGTGCTTGTAATCCAATGAATCTTATAGCCGCGAAACTGCATTGCCCTTGCAAGTGTCATTGATGACTTATGGTGATGGGTAGCCATTTCTAAATTAGTTTAAGCTTGTACCTTTATTTCGTAGTTTAGAATGAGAATTAGAAGGATCCTACACGCCATGCTTTGATCGCCTTCAAGTCAAACTAAATCATTGCAACAGATCCAAGGTAAGCAAGCTTCTAAGAGCTAAGTAAGTATTTATTTGAGTTCTTTCTTTCTTTACTTATTAGGTTAGAAACACATCTCCAAAATACATCTCTCTTTATTCTTCTTTTGTAACTTAGTTTTTTTTCTTTTCAAAACACCAACGATCACCATCTTCTTCACTCTTCCATCTTTTCCAAATTAACATACCTTTTTTCCTTTTCCTTATAAAAACAAAGAACTTTTAACTAGTTTAGTAACTTAAAGAAAGAACTTACTAAAATCTTCCATCGTTAGCCCCTCCTTATGGATCATGACTCGCATAACCACTTAGTATACCGTTAGAATTGAGAACCTTGCAATCTATTTCTAAATTTTGTATTTTCGTACACAGATTGAACTCAATCAACAGGTCATGATCCATAAGGGAGGGACTGCGATAGAAGCGTTAAGTAAGTTCTTTCAAAGTTACTAACTCCAACTAAAATGTTTCTTCTTAGTTTTTTAAAAAGAAAAGAAAAGCGTTAATGTTAGAATAGGAGAAGAAGAAGATGAGATAATATTGGTGTTTTCAAAAAGAAGAGAAAAACTAAGTTAAAATAAAGAAATAAAAAGAGAAAAGAAAATGTGTTTATAAACTAGGAAATAAAGAAAGAAAAACTGAAGATTACTTACCTCTTCTTGGCCGATTATTTACCTTGTTCTTCAGCAACAGTTTTACCTTGAAATGAGGCAATCAACGCATAACTCATAAGATCGGATTCAATCTCTGTCCACATTACATCATCAAGACTACAGGGAGCAACCATGAAATGATACAAAGTTTTAAGGAGGAATCCATCATCATAAACTATCGGTGGCACTCGCAATGACAAGGCTCTTCCGATGCTATAAGACTCATATGGATAGTAATCAAAACCAAAAAGAAATAAGAAGAAGAATAAAAAGTAAATTTCGACTCGATGAAAAATGATGAAAGAAAATACAAAGAATTACATTGGTGTCACTCGCAATACAACTATTCCTCTTCTTCTCTCATGAATCTCTTCTCTGCCTAAGTGTACGTAAAAATAGAAAATTACATAAATGAAAACGAAAAGCTAAGTTAAACCTAAAAAGAAGTCTAGTTCTAAACTTTCTGCTGGAGTGGTACTTATCTTCCTCTGAAATGTGCAATATTTATAGAAGAAATTGAGTGGAGAAGAGCAAACGAAGATAGGGAGAGCAAACACTCCCACAACTGAATTAATCAAGCCGCGAAAACACGATTTTGGCCGCTTTTCCACAGCCAGGATCTGGCCATAGGGCCAGATCCAGGGAGCCATGGTCTGTTGATTATACACTTTTATCTCTAAATAGTTTTCAATTTGGGACATGAATTTGATGTAATCTTTGTTGATTCTTCAGCAACCAAATGGATCTATAGGAATTCGAATTTAACCGTTTTCATTCGGTATCATCTTCCCTGATTTGCTCTGATCTACACTTATACCTTAAGTCTTCTGTTCTAATCCTTGATTTTGATTTAAACTCATTTAAATAAGAATTTAAGTGGGTTTTTGGACTAATTATTTTTTCATCTCCATTAATAAAGGCACGCACATCATTTAGACAAAAATAAGACTTAAAAGCAAAGTTTATTATAAAATAAATATGAGAATGTGAAAATAAATATACAATATCAATGACCGATCAGATGATAATTACATCTTGCAATTCTTTCAACAGAAGGTCTTAAAAAATAGTTGAGCCACTTACCCTCATCTCATGCAATAGTTAATGCAAAGAACTCAGACTCTATGATGATTGTGCAACTAGAGTTTGCTTCATCAACTCCATGAAATGGCAGGTCCTCCTATGGTGAAGCCAAAACCTTCAGTAGATTTACACTCATCAGTTCTGAGCACTAGCTTGTATCTGAGAAACCTTCGATAACAGCTAGATATCCAGTGTAGAGAGCAGGCCCAGGTCCACATTTTCCTCAAGTATTTCATCAATCTCTGAACAATATCCTAGTGAGAATTTTCAAGATTGTTTGTAAATATGTTGCGCATGCCAACAGAGAATGCTATGTTTGATCTTGTAGAGCTCATGCGTACATTAGATTCTCAATGATCCTTAAGTACTCTAACTATCTTATTAGTCTTCAAGAGTTGGTTGAAACTTCTTGTTGTAGTATATGGCACAAACAATTCTAATAGGTCAAAATAGTCATACTTCTTCAACATATTCTCTATGTAATAAGATTGAGATAATCTAATTTTATCTTTGTGTATAGGATCTTGATATCGAGAATCACGTCCGTATCTCCAAGGTCCTTCAGACTGAACTGAGCTGAAAGAAATTTCTTGTTAGATTTCACTATCTACAAGTCAGTCTCAATGATAAGCATGTCATCTACATAAAGGCAGATCATCACTACCTTTTCTTCAGCAACCTTAATGTAGAGGCACTTGTCAAATTCACTGACTCGATACCCATTGCTACGAACAATCCTGTCAAATTTCTCGGGCCAAAGTCATGGAACCTGATGGTAATAATTATGTAAAATGGTGCATAAATATCAAAAAAGTCGATATCTTCTTTTTGAGAGAAGCCTTTTGCCACCAATCTCGCTTTGTACTTTTCTATGGTACCATCAGGTCATAACTTTCTTTTGAAGATCCACTTACAGCTGATAGGCTCTATACCTTCTAGCACATACACTAATTCTCAAATTGATTCTGGATCAAAGAGTTTATTTCGTGATCTATGACTTCCTTTCAGCGAAGAGCATCTTTGGACTGTATTGCTTCTTGAAAAGTTTGTGGATCTCCTTCTATATTGTAGGTGATAAAGTCATCTCCAAATGCCTTCTGCTTCCTGATATGCTTGGAAAGCGGCTCTACAACTTTTGGAGTTTCTTTTTCAGCATCAACACCTTCAACTTCTTGAGATTGATTCATCTGGTGTAATAGACTTTTATATTTTTCAGGCACATCTTTGAGCGATATGCATTTATCCTTGATAAACTTATCCTCAAAGAACTCTGCATCTCGAGTTCCGATGATAGAGTTGATGCCAAGATTCAGTAATCTGTAAGCATCGCTATCTTTAGGAAAATCAAAAAAACGCACATGTTTACCTTAGGACCGAGCCTCCTGATATCTAGTATGTAGATGTAGGCAAGATACCCCCACACTTTGAGATTGTCCAGGAAAACTAGATATCCCAACAATATTTGATGTGAAGTAATATATGATTTAGAGTAAGGTACCCGGTTTAGGATCCAGTTAGCCATCAACAATACCTCTCCCCAATAGCAATTAGGTATACCTGATGTAATTAGCATTGAGTTTACCATCTCAGTGAGCATACGGTCTTCCTTTCTACAATTTCATTGGACAGCGAGGAGTAAGGAGTAGTCGTGTCTACAATGATGCCATGCTCCTTCAGGTATGCTTCAGGTTTCTTCGACCGTACTCTGGCCAGCTCTATCATTTCTATTCTTCTTTACTGAGCGCCCAAATTTCTTCTCTACTCGTGTCTGAAACTCAATGAACTTACTAAAAACTTCATCTTTTGACTTCAGCAAGTACACATGACAGAAGTAAGAATGATTGTCAATGAATGTGATAAGATACTTCATGCCACCTCTAATCACTAAGCTCTTGAAGTTGTAGGTATCCGAATGAACCAGGTTAAGCAGTTTTGTACTCCTTATAACATTTAGAAAGGGCTTTCTTGTGATCTTGGCCTGTACGCAGACTGAACATTTTTCAAGCTTATCACCCCCAAGCTTGGAAATAAGCCTAATTTCTTTATACTGAACCTATAGTTTACATGATCTAATTTGTTATGCCATAAAGTAGAGGAGTGCGCGGAAGTAGAAATTCATTGATAACCGAGGGTATAGTGGTACTTATCTTGTACATGCTATCAGTGTGGTAAGCATTGTCAAAGTAAATCTTCTTGTATGACAATTGAAAAATCTAGCATCATTCGTGCATCTCATAGTAGTCTCCCGGAGACTAGATTCTTGAAATTGATGGACATGTTTCACACTCTTCTGGGAGTCTTCTCTGAAATAAGAGTCAGCACCACAGTCTCAGTTTTAAGCACAACTGCAGTAAAATAATTAGTCATTGACATGTTCTCTTTTACAACAACATAGGTGGAGAACAGATTTTTGTTGGAGCACACAACAGGTAGCACCTATATCTAACCGCTAATCAGTTTTGTTGGAAGAGATGTCACCTGAAAGAACATAGCAGCAAAGTTGTTGATTTGGTTGACATTGTGGGCCTCCTCTTTCTCTTCTTTCTTTGGTGATTTATAGGCCTTAGCAAAATGGCCTTAATTGTTGCAGTTAAAGCGCCTGGCAGTCTTTTTGAACTCCTCTTTAAAGTCAGGTTTCTCTCCTGAAATGACATAGTAAATTTTTAGGAGTTGCATCCCAAATATCACTTTGCAATGCCAAGCATTGAAGTTGTTCCATCAAAATTCTCCCGCTTCAAGAAATCCACTTCAATAGCCTTAGCAGGATCTATCACTGACCAGAAATATTGTTTCAAGATTGTTAGAACAAAAGGAGAAAAGACTA